>NDXB01012758.1:0-40696 GCA_002631895.1 Agapornis roseicollis | reverse complement strand
CAAAACACCAGCTACTAAAGAGAAGAAAAACTGACTGCAACTGCTGAACCCAGGACACCTGCATATAAAAGAGAGAAAAACAGCAGACAAGTAGGTATTAAGAGCAGAAAAAGCACTCAGTTGGCATCTCTTCAGACATTTGTAAAGAGAACTTACATGCACAGGAGCTTGATGACTCTATCTTATAAAAAGCAAGTGAATTTGGTGTTTACAGAAGTAAAAGACATCCTTTGAAAGGCTCACTTTGAACTCAGATGCAGAGAAAGTATGCAAACTCTGATATTCTCTAGGTCTATTGGTCCTAAGACACCTGTCCTCTTTTATTTCTGACCTTATCTTGTGTAGAAATTATGATCCATGCCAGGTTGTCTTATTGTATAAGAATCATGCACAGAGACTGGAACATTACAAGCACCCTGCAAATATAAAAATTGAAGTAGAATTTAGAGATGAAAGTGAACCCAGTACCCAAAGTTGAGACATGAAGATCATCATGCAGACTTAGAGCAGTCAACCATGAAGTTTTCTGATATTTTGGCATAAATGTTTGAAGTTTTCCAGAGTATTTTGCTGCAAGTGCATGTACTTCTTGGAACAGAACCCAGTTCTAGTTGCTCTCAGAAATCTGTATCACCTGCTTTCAGATAATTTACTAGCATTTCCCTCTTTTTCTGAGGTAGGTCCATGGGCTTTATGAATTATATGGAGAGGTAACATCTGCTACTGCCCTAACAGAACGATAGCAAAAAATTTTGCCTGCTTTGACAGACAGAAAAAGCTTTTCATTCTGTGTTCATCATTAATCATCTCTCTTTGTGTGAAGTTTCTTGCTAGACTCAAAGCCAATATACATTTAAAATATGTATGTTGCAGTGACTGAAGATTTTTACCTTCTGTAGTAAAGCTCAAGCACCCACGATATGTTGTTGTTTGTAAATTTTAACACAGGCTTTTTAATTTGCTTTTTTTTTTTCCACACCTCTACAGACTTCTGTAACTTTTCTAATACAAGTGGTAAACTGAAGAAATCATGAAGGTCCTATGTTTTATTTTTTTCTTTAATGTAAGTAAGCCAAAACACTCATGAAATCTGTGAGACAAAAATGCAGTTAAATTTGAAACCTGGTTTCACAAGTGCCTTTATTGAAACTGATACAAACCCAAAATCACAGGTATTCAAAGACTTCATTGGAATTGTATGTATAATGCTTGCCTTCATTTTTTTTTTAGTTTTGCTGGATCTTAGCATTATAGATGGATGATTCACAGTGACAGTGTTCCAGTCAGAGCTGCAACCAGTTTGCAAATGGTTTTAGCTTTGGTGGACTCATTGTGATGAAGTCTCAAACAAATCTCAGTGATAGTTTTCACAACAGACAAGCATCTCTCACCCAAGCTTTTAGGCAAATATTCTTTCAGGCTTTCCTGAATCTTCCTTGCTTAAAAGCCTGGGTCATTTTGAAGCTTGCTCTGCAATGTGTCACTTTGTTTTGAAAAGGTTCTTCTTTGAGTTTGGCATTGGGTGGAAATTTGCTTGCATCTGTAGCAATGTAAAACCAAAGTAACCAACCTTGTTTGCGCAGCTTTCACTGAACTTAATTGGAAAATGATGTAATTTGCTTTATTGGAAATGGTAATTTAAAACTTACAAAAGCAATCTAGATAAATTGAGCACGAAATCACCACATTAAATGATGGTTTATAGGTATATCATTAGCTGCCCTGCTACCATGGAAGTTAGTGTAGAAGTCCTAAATGCAAACATAGCTAACTTTCTACCTTATATAATTTAGTATTTAAATAAACTCTGCTGGCCAGAATCAAAGCCATTTTAGACAATAGTAGAGGGAAAAATTGAATTGCACCGTACAGGTTTAGCAGGTCAACATTTAGCTCTGTGTTGATCCGTAACGTCATGTCATAAACAGCTTGTTTAAATTTTAAATATCTTCCATTATCTTCCCTTCTTTTCTCATTTCATATCATCTCCATCACTTAGCACTCTAATACTTTTACCTTTTCTATGCTTCTCTAGAAAGAACTTGCTTTTCATTATATGCTTCTCATATGACTCTTTTTCCAGACTTTAATTTGTAATTTGCTTCACCAGCTCTCAAAGTCCCATCGACTTGATTTAAACAAGCATTTATGAGAAAGATTACATGCAAAAGGGAAAAGGACTTTCAAAATTTTCAAGATCAGATGACAGTTTGTTCTGCTTCAGAAATGTTTCTTCTGAATGGCTAACAGGGATTCTGGTGGAACTGGAGGCTAACTTTCAATGCATGGTGCCCTTCTTATATTTTGTAATCCTTCTGATTTTCAGCTTTTTTCATTTTATTTTTATGAAATCGTTGGTAGAAGTCCTTGAAAGCTAGTTCTTTTGCCACTGCTTTGAAATCCTTTAGTCATATAACTCACTTACAAGTTGTGTGTCATTCATAACATTGGACTACTATTAAATTCATCCTGCATAAGAAAGATTGTTCTAAGTACATGAAGCAAAAGGTTTTTGAGACAGTAACAGAGGTGTTGATAGAAAAGTTTTTGTTTTCCATCCTTTTATGTATATAGAGAACCAAATTCCACTGGAGTTCACTAATGAATGATTAATGTAAATGCATAGAGTAACAGAATTAAAATCTGCTCCTTATTGAACAGAAAGACTAGCAACATCTTAGGTAGGAAAGCTAAGTATGCAATTATTTACCACCCCAACATGTACACCTGTAAAGAAAGTCACAGTATAAAACTGTTCTTATTGTGCTATGCTGAAGGCTTGGATAACTCACAAATCCTTGCTTAGCAGAAGATTCGTCTCTAGAGGTCTATATCTGTTGGCTGCAGGCAGCAAACTGGCTCCCTCCAACATTCTGCTAGTCTCTAATAAAAGCATTTAAAGAAACTATACACTTTGGTGTTAAATAAGTAGAGCCAGGCAGATGTCTGAGAATGAGGGTATTGAATGAATGGAAGAAAAATGGGCACATCTACATGGCATTGTATACCAAACAACAGAAGTTTTCGGCCATTGTGTAACTACAATGCTAGTCAGACCCAGAAGCACAACAGTGAGAGGATATCAGCTGTAGATTACAATATAATGCAGAAGCCCTGTAATTTTCCAGAAAACTTACACAAATCAGAAGCTGGATTAGATAGTTGTTTACATCATTACAGGAGGGCTGCATTTGTTCAAGGATACTTTTTTTTGGTGTTAGAAAGAATGAAATCTGGCAAAGCTACTTTCCTTTAATGATGTAAAGTAGTGAGAAATAAAATATTTCACATGCTAGTTTGAAAATGAAAGTTCCCCTTAGGCCCAAAATAATTAATGACAGGATACCATAGTCAGACATTGGGGAGTCTGGAGCAAGGGAACCAGTTTACTGTAACAACATAGCTGATTCTACTGCAGATCAAAAAGATGTCGCATCATGCAAGATATTTAAGAAGAGATATAAGGAATTGTTCTACCTAAAGGTTCGGTTTTCTATAAATTCTCTTCTCTGTAGCTATTTGCCCCCATAAAGAGGGATTGCCAAATGGAATTTGAGATGACAGAATGTCCTGGGTTTAGCAGTAGCAGTCAATTTTTCTCCTTCTTAGTAGCTGGTGCAGCGCTGTGTTTTGTCTTTCAGCCTGGGAGCAGAGCTGATAATGTTGATGTTTACTTTGACCAAGGATTTTGTGAGTCTCATGCTCTGCCACAGAGGAGGGGAGGCTGGGAAGAAGCAGGAACAGGACACCTGACCCAAACTGACCAAAGAGGCATTCCATACCACAGCACATCATGCTCAGGATGTAACTGAGAGTTACTCAGAAGGGCTGGGGCACTGTGGAGTTGGATTAGGTTACGGTTGGTGCTTGGTCGGCTGGGTTTGGGGTGAGTTTTCTGTCAGTGGTTGGTGAGATGCTGTATTTTCTTCCCTTGTTATTTCCTTTATCATTATTATTATTGGTGGTAGCAGCAGTGATTTGTGTTATACCTTAGTTACTGACCTGTTCTTATCTCAACCCATGGGAGTTGCATTCTTTTGATTCTCCTCCACACCCCTCTAGGAGCAGGGGGAGGGCAAGAAAGGTGAGGTTGAGTGAGTGAACGAGTTGCGTGGCTGGGTTTAAACCACGACACAGAGCCCAGCAGATGTTAATTTAATGACATTTTCTATTTACTGTAAATAGGAAACACATGCTTGCTGACAATTCAGTACAGTCGTTCTTAAGTTTTCTGTCAAAAATTGAAGACATCATGATGGCAATTGTTCTTGGTTTTTCTCAGGATTTTATTTCTGACTTTCCCTACTACAGGCTGAATACTAGGTTTTCATTCTGCTTTAGGAGTGGATAAGAAAGTAGGACTCAACTTTTGTCTTAAAATTATTCCCTGCTATCCTGGGAAGAAGCCAAAATGATCAGGCTCTCAAATGGCTTGTCATGTTGATTCAATTATCACTTCCTGGGCCATTCTGTGAGCTGAACAATGGAGCTATACAGCTTTGATTTTCACCAGCTCAGTTGGTTGAACGCTTTTTGGTGATTTTAGCACTGTGATGAGCAAGCCCTGAAGTACTTTAAAGTGTTGATCTGTCTCTCCTAGGAATGTTCTTCTGCCCAGAACTATTGCAGTATGTTGTGCAAAATCTTTGTCCTTTCTTATGCCATATGGGGATTCTCAAATGCTGACTAAACAGGCAGCTGCCTACATAAGGCAGATGTAAAATCTTTCTATGTCAGTCTAGGAGGAAAAGGGCATTTAACTGAAACCGAGAGTTTTATAGTTTTTATTTGTTTGTGTTTTCAAATATTGACCGGGCGGTTCAGCTCAGGTCATACTTTAACAAAACAAATCAAATTATCTGGGTTATATTCAGGCCACATTTGTACTTCAGATATTTTGAATTGTGTTGTTTTACTGTTCCTTGGGCCAAATTATCTGACCACTTCCCAGTAAAACCAGCCAGTTTGAGCTGGCCTTGTTGATACAAAGATTAGCCCAGAAAAGTTGTTTATTTTCTTACTTTTGGTTGGGCACAATTGGCTAAACTATATTTATACCTGATAAAGATGGGAAGCAGAATAGAGCCCTAATACACTATGTTAGGGTTTTAAGAAATCATTCCAAATTAGAGCATCTCTAAGGCTGCCCTAGGTCAAGTTCAGGCCAGCTTTAAGAAGCAAACCAAATTATATGCAATATAGCATAGGTAGAATTCAGTTTCATTGATCATTACTTTCCTCTGCAACAAGAAGATTTAGGCTGAGAAGATAATCTGTTTCAGTGTACTGTACATGATAGGGGTCAGCCATAAGATGAATTCTGCTGTGTAGCCGCAGCACTTCAAACCCTTTACCTTCGTTATCTTTAATGTCTGACTTTTACATTGAATTGCTGTAGTGTCAGTGGGTTGGATTTCCTCACACTGATAGATTTGATTTTACAGTCAAATGCTTTGCCCTCATTCCCTTACTTTTAAAAATGAGAAACTCTATTGCTCTTTATCTGTGAGCAGTAATCAGCTTCTAAACCACCCCACCATACCATAAAGATCTGCTGAGGAACTGGCATCTGGGTCGAGTGTTAATGAACACATAGAATTAGCAGATGGGGGACTCAGGCAGTAACTGTTGACCTGTCCCTGACCAACTTGTTCCTTTGATCCTTCCCTATATTTTTAGATACTTATTTAACTTTAGCTATATTTCACCTCTCTCTCTTCTCCATGCCATCTTTTTTATTTTATAGTTGGAACATCTGTTTCCATGTTTCCTGTCTTTTCAGATTGTCTTCTGTGAGTTGAGTGTAGTGGCAAATAGCTTACTGGTAAGAGGAAAACCCTCAAGCTCTGGAACTTGCATAGCTGTGCACTGCATTTAGGAAAGTGTGACTTTGACATCTGTAGTTTAGGCTAACTGAAGCTTTATAAAATGCATGTGAATCTTCTGCATCTGTATCTTTTAGTATTTGAAATATTAATTGCAACGGGTTACTCCTGTTACCTCCGTATGAGATTCTCTGGCGTACCCTTTCATGTTTTCATGTTGCAGTTAAAATTATGCTACTTTGACATTAGTAATACTTTTATTTCCCCATGGTAACCCTTTCTAGATATTTAATAACCTTAAGAGGAGATTATTATAGGAAAATCACATAAGCATATACTCTGGAAAGCTTAAGATTATTGGGATCATTAGAGTGGAAAGAAAGGCCATATAAGAAACATGAAAAGAATAATCAATAATGATAATGTTTTTTTATATAAATTATTTTTATTTAATCTTATCCAGAGATTTTTTTTTAACAGTTAACATCAGTAAAAGACTAAGCCAGTCATCATGAGTTATATGTTTATTTTTCTTCTGGTGATATACATATATATAAGTGGTAATAAGGAAAATAAAAGTAGCCTACTACTATGTTTGTCTTCACAGTTCTCTCCTTTTCTGCCATGTCTACAAATTATCAGTTATTGAACAACAGATAAACTGTCTGAAATTACAAATTTGGGCCTCTTAAATGTGATTATTCTGAGGGACTTTAATAGATCTTCCAACTACAGTGTTTACATTTGTGTCACTTTTTTTGTAAATGTTCTGATAAATGAGTCCAGTTTCAGGAAAATTTACCAGAACAGTCACTTCAAAGAGAGAATTGCTAAATATTATTACAAAAGGGAAGTTTATGCTTTCTAGCTATAAATATTCATGCCTGGCTAAGTTGAATATACTCAGGAATGGGGCAGAATCATGTGATCTATGTGCTGAATCACCTCTGATTCAACTATTCCATGGTGAATATTGTATAATTATGTAAAATACTGACTTCGGTCTGTCTAAAATACTAAGTTAAAAATTAAATGCTTGAGGAACTCATGCAGCATGCCTGAGTTTGCCAGTTTTATTACAAAGGTTTGTTTCCTGAACAGCAGAACTTCCATTATGAAAATACCACATCAGGACAGACGAGGGACCTTCGTGTTGATAAGAAAGAATCTGGAATTAAAAATATTTGTTACTCATATTCCCATAAATACATAGTGAATGCTGCCCTAGAATCACATGACAATACAAGTGCAAAGAAACTTCAGGAGGTCTCTTCTCCAACCTCCTGCTCAGAGCTGAGCCAGCCCAGAGATCTGATAATATTCCAGGGCATTGTCCAACACGGTACTGAAAACTTCCAGGGACATAGAACAGCACAATCTCTTTATGCACTCTGTTCAACTGCTCAACTTTTTTCATGATCAATCTTTCTTTGTGTATATTCCATTCAGTCTGAATATCTCCCTGAAATCTCTCATCTTATGCCCATTGCCTCTTATCCTCCCACTACACAAAACTACACACAACTGTGAAGAGTCTGACTCTGCCTTCTCAATAATTTCCCCATATGTTATACAAATCTCTGCTATAACTGAATTGAGATAAATATCACAAAGTGGTATGGTTTCACAGAAAATAATGAAGTTACATTAACTGTGAATTTGATGCATATTTTCCCCTTACCTCCTTTTACTATGTTAGATATAATTCCTTGTCAATATTTTTGTGTGCTATGTATAAAAGACATACTGTGCACAAATATATGTATGTGCTCATACATAGGAGAAACACCCCTCTGAAGTCAAGCTATAGAAGTCCATCTGGATTTCAGCCTTGTCTCAGATGAAGCTACTACACATACAAGACTGTACAGAAATGTGATGGTTTTGGGTTGTGACCTTTGGAGAGATGATACCATCAATGCTTTCTGAAGTGTGCTCTGCTGTAGTTCAGGATTGCACTTAAATATTATTTTATAAGATAGTATTTTATTCAGAGACTTGTTCTCCTGTTCAGATGTTTGCATTTATCATTAAATTACACTACCTTGAATTCTCTGCCTAGAGACTACAATCTCCTTCTTTTTTTCCCACCCCTCCCATCCTCTTAAACTTGGAAGCCTTCCATTGTTTTATTTTTCTTCCCCAAAGTGTAAAAGTCCTGTGTTTTGTAGCTTTGATGACAGATTTACTGAGCTGGAGGACATCCTTGATGATCCAAGTAATGCTGCTGGTTTTTCACTTTAGCAATTATTTTGTAGTTTTGGAAAGCATAAGAAGAGTTCATACTGTACACCAAGTATCCTTCACCCAGGTAAACTATTGATTCTTTTGTGGTACCAAACAAAATAAAACTGAAGATGATGTTGACTGCTCCAGGCTGGACATTATTATTATTTTCTTTAAAGTTACCTTGAAATGGATAAATTTTTTGAGTTGTTTTTCTTCTTAGATATATTCCTTCCTCTCTTTGGGAGATTATGCTACTAACAAATATTTTCTCCCAACTTTTTAAACATGATCAGGACTTCTCAGGACAAGGACTTTAAAAATCGAGGCGGGTGTGTTGCACGACATGGTCAGTATGGCCTTGTCCACACCATGTACAGAATCTTCCTAGACAGGATATGTTTGAGAGAGAGAAGCTGAGGAAACTCCCATCATCCAGCATTTTTATTCTTGTTTTTCTTTCTCTTTTTTTTTTATTCATTGGCAATAAAAAGATGTGACTTTAAAAGCTCCTTAAAAATTCATCCTTTTGCATGTCTGTTGTGGTGGGTCGAATTGCCCAGCTGGATTGATGTGGCAGGATACTAACAAAGCAAGTTTAAATATTTTCTGAAGAATTGGATTTAAAGAGGAATCTAATATTAATTTTTAGGAGCTGGCGTGACTGTTAGAGTTATTCTTTCTGTATAGTATAATAGACGTTTAATTATATAGACATAGACATATAATATACTGTCTATAATAATTATAGACAGTAATTAATTTTCAGTGCTACTTGGGCTCATAATAGATAGCCACGACTTTGACCATAATTTATTATGAAGATTTGTGGCAAATCTCAAAATAAATTTCCCCTTTTTTGTTTTTTCTTAAGCCACACACACCTGTGCTTTACATAGTCACCCTTGCGATAACAATAAATATCCCAATGATCCACAAAGGAAGAAGGAGCCAGTAGGAAAGTTCTAACAAAGTAGTTTCAGCATTTGAGAGAGCTATCTGCTTCAAAATCAGCAAAGGCTTACAGAATACTTTTTATTAGCTTGCTGTGAACCATCACAAAGAACTGATTGTCTCTCAGGCTAGCCTACAATAACCAATCGCTCTGGCTTGTCTCCAGTACTATCCAGAAAGATTTCTTCCTTAGGCTATGTGATTTACAGTCCAATCTGGCTATCCAGACAGATATTCAGTCTCCTGAGTAATACAGAATAAAACCTGTCTCCTTTATTCAACCTAACCTTTTTTTTTTTTTTTTTTGCAGAGGGAGCTTCTATAGAAATAGTATTAGAATCTGTCTAAAACTTTTTATTGCTTCCTCAGCTGTGGATGCCAAAACCCTCGGCACTGATCAGGCAGTCCTCCCACCAAGGCCAGTGGGATCATGGTGAGCCTCTGAATAAAGAGCTCCTGAAAAACTACGTATCTTCTTAGCCATCTGAGTGCTCTGGGCTATAACAGGTACTGTAGAAAGCTATCAGTGTTTATTATTTGCATTCTGATAGCATCCAAAATGTGCCCTGCTGTGTCCACACCCCTATAAATTTAGGGTTGAAAGATTTCTTTCCCTTTTTGATATTTCCTTAGTATCAGCAATTCACATTGAGCTCTTGACTCAAAGCACTTACATACAGCAGAAGCCTGTGCTTAGTATGTATAAATAACCTATCTTGGGCTGACATTTCACATTGCGAATTTCACTTTCCTAATTTTTTTTTTTTTATATAATTAGTTTATACTCCAATGATGTTGGCAAAACTCTACTGTTTGTGAATTTTAATGAATAACGAACTGGAAGTCTGGCAGTAATCCTCCATCATCATTAGGATGTAGAATAAAACATCTAACCCCACAACCATGGGACTTGTATTGTGAATGTTTTTCTTCATGCATTAAAGCAAATAGAAGAAAAGTCTACAAAGTTATGCAGCCAGACAAACTAAGAATGATTTACTGTGTTTATTCGTGCTGATTTCATTACTTTTTGATGTGCATTTTGTAGAAAATATTCCATGAACAATTCCAAAGTAGAAATCTACTGCACAAGAACAATGATAATAAACATGACTCATTAAGTGGGCTTGTATTTAAATTTAAAATTGACCATGGGAAAATACAGTTTCCTTCTTGTTCTGTTACCTGGTAAAAAAAAAAATAAAATTAATTGAGCCATTGACATGGTTCACTAATCCAAAAAAAGGAAGCAGGAGGAGACTGGTGGTTAGCAATTTTAACAAAATGAACAGTGAGAAGATAAGGTGATTTGCAAGGTCATTCAGAGATGAAGAAAGGATGAGCTTTACTAAAGAAGAAAGCATAAAAGTGCTTGTAACTCAGCAGAGCAACAAGCAATCTCTTTATTATTTGACTGGATCAAGATTCAGCATGTTGTGCCCCATCTGAATCAGCAGCAAACTTCCCACTTTCTTCCTGTGCACACTTTGGATGCTTTGAGCTGAACCATCCTGCCCTAAGACACTGAGGAGAAACGAATTGCTAAAATACTCATTCCTGGTGTGCCTAAAACTGTTTTTACCTCATGAAGTGTATATAGCTTCTAATTTCCTCGGAGTTTATTTAATGTTTTCAAAAAAGTAACATACTGGTGCAAGATGTTACATTATACATATAGCAAACCACTTCCTCCTCCTCCTCCTCATCATCATCATCAAAAGGTGTCTGAAGCTTATGTGTATTGAGACAGATTTAACTATGGAAAAGGAGAACTAATTACTAACACAAACAAACAAATTATTTAAACACTTCATATACTTTTTTTTTTTCAGCAAACATAAAGCAAAGAGAGTTTGTACTGCCTCCACTCCCCTCCTCTCGTCATTTACTTTGCAACTTCAGCACTCTCAGCAGACTTTTGTAGTGGGATGTCTCTTCCCTCTTTCTTTAGATTTGTCACTCACCTGCTCATCTGTACGTGTTCTTGCTGATGTGGAACATTCTCTGAAATATGTGTAGGACATTATTTTTAAAGATACTTCTTTGTACTTCAAGAAATCTACACACCAGTGTTTCAGCTGGACAATAGCTCATGAAAGAGTCATATCCTAGAGCTCATTCTTGAATTAAAAAAGAAAAAGGAATTGAACTGAATATTTATCCTAGGTTCAGCAGTAGCAGTCATTTTTTCTCCTTAGTAGCTGGTGCAGTGCTGTGGTTTTGATTTTCAGCCTGGGAACAGTGCTGATAACATGGTTTTAGTTGTTGCTCAGTAATGTTTAGACTGACCAAGGACTTTCTGAGACTCATGCTCTGTCAGAGAGGAGGGGAAGTTGAGAGGAAGCAGAGACAGGACACCTGACCCGAACTAGCCAGAGGTATTCCATACCGTAGCACTTCATGCCCACTATATAAGCTGGGGGCAGTGACCCGGAAGGGCTAGATCACTGCTCATTTTGGCTGGGTATCGGTTGGCGGGTGGTGAGCGGTTGTATTCTCTTCCGTTGTTGTTTCTCTTATCATTATTATTATTGGTGGCAGCAGTAGTGGTCTGTGTTATACCTTAGTTACTGGACTGCTCTTATCTCAACCTGTGGGAGTTACATTCTTTCGATTCTCCTCCCCATCCCTCCGGGTGTAGGGGGAGGAAAGGATGGGAATGAGCGAGCAGCTGTGTGGTTCTGGTTTGCCAGCTGAGTTTAAAACACAACAAAATTAAAAACCAAAGTGAATCTTTTCAAACACATTGTACAACACAAAACATTCACAAACTCTAATAATAAGCTTCAATATTTTTGTTCAACACTCAGCATTTATTTTTATTGAGGTCGGTAACTGTTATATTTGTATTTAGCAAAGCTTTGTATTTAATAGAAAATATTGCCATTATTGCCTTCAGAGTGTCTGTCCTTAAATATTAAACACTTGCCAGAATGTGAGTCCTGGTTGATTTGGTATCTAACAAGGAGTTATGCAGTGTACTTATTTTCAGCATGGGCTCTTTAGTCCATGAGGGCTTGAATGTGTGCAGGGGAGTTGAATGCTAATGAAACTGGAGAAACAATGTGCTCTACAGAGCTCAAGAGCTGGCTCGACTGCCAGACAGACCTGGTTAGCCCAACTGGCACCTGCAGTAAATGGGTTTTGTTCCTCTTTAGCAATGTTAAAGCTGCCCTTAATCTGAAGGTTTCAAAGTTCAAAGCCTAAGTTTCTGGTGGAGCTTGAAGAGTGTCACTAACAGGAGAAACTGGTATAGCCAGTCTTGTTAGGGTGAGTATATGCATATTTATGAAAATGAAATGAGTTTTTTGTAGCAGTTATACTATCAAAACTGCTCTGATACCAACTCATGAGCAGGTACCTATTAATGACTTGCAGACACAAAGCACATCCCATTGACTAAAATGGTTTACAGTGCAAAAACAGAGTGCAAGACCAATATGTATTTTCTAAGAGGTTGAGACTAAGTCTCCACAAGAATAATTAGAAACTGCCATAATTAGCAGCATTAGCTCTTTTAGACCCTAAGTATTTATTCATGCCTTGAGGTTCCATTGAGTCAGTGTAGACTGTGTAACGAACAGTGCATGGGAAGCTGGATCAGCCACCTCTTACTCCTGGGCTTGAAAGGATCAGGTGGAATGATGGTGGGTAGCCTTTTGGTATGGGTTCAGACAAGTGTGTGTCATTGACAGCCATCTTTGCTGCTGTGCCAAAAGGGTTAGTGCAGAAAAGACTAAGAAGGAGCTCCTTGGAAAATTAACTTCAGAGTAGCTAAATGTAGGGAAACTAACTTCATGGAAGTGATGAGAAGGAAGCAACTTGCTTTTTTTAATTATTAGTATTTTATAAAAAGGACATGGAGCTGTTGGAACAAGTGCAGAGGAGGCCACAAGGATGCTCAGGGGACTGGAACATCTCCCATATGAAGACAGGCTGGGAAAGTTGGGGCTGTTCAGCCTGGGGAAGAGAAGGCTGCGTGGAGACCTCCTAGCAGCCTTCCAGTATCTGAAGGGGGCCTATAGGGATGCTGGNTCAGGGGACTGGAGCATCTCCCATATGAAGACAGGCTGGGAAAGTTGGGGCTGTTCAGCCTGGGGAAGAGAAGGCTGCGTGGAGACCTCCTAGCAGCCTTCCAGTATCTGAAGGGGGCCTATAGGGATGCTGGGGAGGGACTCTTCATTAGGGACTGTAGTGACAGGACAAGGGGTAACGGGTTCAAACTTAAACAAGAGAGGTTTAGATTGGATCTAAGGAAGAAATTCTTTGCTGTTAGGGTGGTGAGATGTTGTAATGGGTTGGCCAGGGAGGTTGTGAATGCTCCATCCCTGGCAGTGTTCAAGGCCAGGTTGGATGAAGCCTTGGGTGACATGGTTTAATGTGAGGTGTCCCTGCTGATGGCAGGGGGGTTTGGAAGTAGATGATTTTAAGTTCCTTTCCAACCCTAACTATTCTATGATTCTATGACTTGGGGTTCTTTCTCAAGTACCAGCCATTCAATTTGTTGGAGGAGATGAGGTCTCACCCTAACAACTAGTGCATGGAGTAGCCCTAAATCAGAGGCTTCCATGAGACTAGAGCGACCTGTCTGCATTGCTGTGGTGGAAAGCAGAACCAGCTGTTGTTCTTCCTTTCCTTTTTCAAAAGATATATTGCAAGAGATAAAAAGGAAACTGCAGCCAGCAAGAGATCTCCTGGTATCAAATAGTCTCGTGGTGACACCAAAAAAAGTGAAAAGTGGAATTAAAGGAACATTGTGAAAGAATTTTCCATCCAAAGGCTCATTAATAATGATTAAAAGGTAAAATTCCATCAAAATGCATAATTTTAAGTAGCTGTTACTGGATCTCTGTTTAGGAACTTTATTACCTTTCTGATCAAGGGATTCTCCACCCAAAACTTTCCCCCTCTGTCATGGTTTAAACCCAGCCATACATCTCATTCACTCACTCAACCCCTCTTTCTTGCCCTCCCCCTACACCTGCAGGGATGGGGAGGAGAATCAAAAGAATGTAATTCCTACAGGTTGAGATAAGAACAGTTTAGTAACTAAGGTATAACACAAATCACTGCTGCTACCACCAATTAATGATATGNCACCTGCAGGGATGGGGAGGAGAATCAAAAGAATGTAATTCCTACAGGTTGAGATAAGAACAGTTTAGTAACTAAGGTATAACACAAATCACTGCTGCTACCACCAATAATAATAATGATAAAGGAAATAACAAGGGAAAAGAATACAGCACCTCACCAACCACCGACAGATAACTCACCCCACTCAAGCCCAACTGAGCACCAACTGAATCCCCTTCCAACCCCCAGAGCATTCCCTTCCGGGTGACTCTCAGTTACATCCTGGGCATGACGTGCTATGGTATGGAATACCTCTTTGGTCAGTTTGGGTCAGGTGTCCTGTTTCTGCTTCCTTCTGGCCTCCTCTCCTCCCTGGCAGAGCATGAGATTCAGAAAGTCCTTGGTCAGACTAAACATTACTTAGCAACAACTAAAAACGTCGGTGTTATCAGCTCTGTTCCCAAACCAAAAGTCAAAACACAGAACTGCATCAGCTACTTAGAAAGAGAAAAATCAACTGCTACTGCTAAAACCAGGACACCCTCAAAATAAATAAAAAGTCTCCTGTATTCTTCAGAATCAACATAAGCATTTTAAAAAAGAAGGTGGCATGTTGATAAATTTATGTGCATCAAATGCTGCATTTATTTAACTGAAGATTTTCTTAATAAACACTTTTCTGTAGAACAGGAATCTTTAGACAAAAATTAGCCAGGAAGACTATGGAATAAAAATTAACGATATTAGTCTAAATTGTTTATTACAGTGAGGGAAAACATGGCTTAAGATTTAGAGGATCATATACATCTTTACCTTGCCATTGAAAAGAATAAATAAAGAATAAGAACCACAATGCTATGTAACAGAAAGCAGAATTTGGTCCATCGCTTCCCTGCCTGCTAATGTGTTTTCTCCATGACACATAGTCTCGAGTTAAGATGACTTTATTCCAATTTTGTGACATTTTAGAATCACTTCAAACTTTCTCCAAGCATAAGCTTGGTGGGTGCAAAGCATAAAAGTATGAGCTCAAAGACCTATTCTCTGCTGCTAGGCATGAGAGTTTATGAGAGATACTAGACTTAGGAATGTCAGATGCCTGTCTAAATAACTGACAACTACAACGAAGTGAGGGCAAAAGTCATTCCCAACAAGACTATATTTAAAACTGCTAACCTGCACAGCCTTCATATTCTAGGAAACATGTCTGAGATTCATCTTAAAAATCCTGCTGTAAGTTTCCAAGTTCAGTCAGGCTCTGAAACATCTTTAAATGAGAGATTTACTGAGCCAGTTACTGCACAAACCTAGCTATAGGGAAAGTTACATTGTAGTGATGAAAACAAAACATCCTATTGTAGCAAAGCTAACTTAGAAACCATCTGCAGCCACAAAACTTCTATCTGGACTTAAGCATTGGAAAGATTTAGTTTCATTTATGATCTAACATTGTGCTTTGCTCAGAGACCTGTCAAGAGCCAGATTAGCTGTGGATATAACACTAAATTCTAGTCAACACATAGGCAGAAGGAACAAGACCACTATCCAAAGGGTCTGGTGGTTATAGGCCAAACCCCTAAGTGGGCATTAAGCTCAGGGGCCAAATTCTTCACTGCATGAATATGCCCTGCTCCTGCCAAAGTCATTCAGAGCAGCATGCCAACAATGCAAGGCAGAGTGGTTGACAAAGAAACAAAGATATATTTCTGCAGAGAATTTTTTCTTGTGTTCTTTACGAGTATTGTTTCAGGGGTGTTTATAACCCTGAAAAGCTGTGGGATATTGAGAAAATAGATATTGGATGAAACCCTGGTTCCATTGAAGTCATTGGGAAAATTCTTATTGACTTCCCCAGGGTCAGCTTACATCTACAGTACGGTCACTTGTGCATTCTTTCTTGGTGACACCCAAATAAAATGTGCTCTGCTTACAAATCAGAACATGTTTTTCTCTTTTTTAAGCTGCTAGCTCTTTCAGCTCAGCATGGGAGCAGAAATACAAGCTGCGCTCTTCTCTGCATCTTCTATTATTACCTGTTCACAATTAGGCTTTAGCTGGCAATTTTGTAGCTGATACACAAGGCAGATGAAAATCCAGATTGTTCTTCCAAATTTGTTTTAGCTGTATGCTGCCAACATAATAGCCTTTTGTGGTGGTGGAAGAATAGTAAGCAGATATGTACCTTCATCCACATTGCCAGATAGGACGCCAAATGAAATCAGTTGTATGAACTCCCACCTAGTAGAAAATTAATATAACTCCACAATGCTACTGTCATTTAATTCCTACAGTCCTGTAGCTGGGTTTGCTGCAGCAGCTATTCCAGTGTACCTGACCTCTGCAGGAGTTTTTCAAATTACTTCAGTAACAGCAGAACCAAGCTTTTATTAGCAAGCACCAGTACCTGCAGACACACACAAGAAGAAGCTGATAGTTTAAAATATTTTTTCAAACAAATGTTGCTTTAAAGTACTCAAAGTAGAAGAGTAATATTCATATGTATGAGCATTTTATAATAACACATTGATCTGTTGAGAGAATTCTGCTTTATCTACTGAGGACAGAGAAATGGAAGGTGAGAGAGGATGGGTAGGGAAAACCATAGGGTATTCAGAGTATGAAGAGGAACTATTTTTCTATTGCAGATTGACCAGTAAGCAGCAAATGTCTTGTACCTGACTTAGGAGTATAAGTCAGGCAATTTTCTTATACATGGAAAACATTAGTCTTCAAGTTGTATGCAGGGCAGACAAACTAGTTGGTCTACACTTCAATCTCTGTAGCTATTGAAGATCATCGGTGCGATAACCTGTGAAGGGTGTCAAAAACCTTATATTTCCTTTTGTGATAAATGTTTCTAACTTGATTTCTGTCCTGTTTGAACAAAGTCAAGTTAAAATGTTTCCTTTTGCCACAGAATGTTAACATCAAGTTGACATTCTATATAGAATAATTTCACATCAATCCTCAAAAAATGGAAACCAGAATGACTAAGAGGGAATAAAGCAAATCTTTCACATTTTTTAATTAAAAATATTGCTAAAATTGAGTCATTCCCATATAATTTATATTTTCTTGGAAGAGCAGTTCTCTTAAAATTGTTTGACCTTTCCTATTTAAACACATTAATTGTTCTGCTTTTCTTACTTGTTTCTTTTTGCATTACTACTCAAATCATTTCAAATTGTGATTTATGCTTATTTGGCAACACAAAGGACTGAAGCCAGCAAGATGTATTAAAAGAGCCTGTTTCAGAAATTATGTCGTATTACCCTCATCCTGAGGCATTTTATTGTGATCTCTTTGATTTAATTTAATTTGAAAACTGTTGTTCCAGAATTAAAGTACAGTGAAGAACAGGCAGTTGTTTTGGGAGCTGAATAACAAGAAATAACTTCAGTCCCTTTTTTCAAGCTACTAACTGTTTTGTTTATTTAAATTAAGTATGTGCATACAGACATGTTATGAATTCTCAGGACTAAACAGCATCCTTCCTGCCCAGCAACAAAGATTAAAAAAAGAAATGTGTAATTACTGTTCCTTTTCACATACTTTTGTAAATGGAGAAAAAAAAGTTAAACCATAAAGTAGTCATTCATTTAAAAAAAAAAAAGAAAGACTGGTTTAATGGCTCTTCAGTTAATTGGAGGCCTTTATCCTGCTTAAAACAAGAGTGTAAGTCACGGACATGGCCTGTCCTCAAAACCTAGAGTGGTTATCATGAGCTGTCTCACAAGGAAACCTTAACCAGTTGGCAGCCTTCCTTTTAATGAGGATACTCCTTGTTGACAGGCTCTGGGATGAAGCAGTATCTTGTCCATCCAAAGCCACAGAATATTGTGCCTTGAGTTGACATCACAGCAAAACCTTACTTATTCTGAACTGGCGTGACTACACTTACTGCTTTCATCTATGTGAACAAGCAGCACTGGAGTAGGCACAGTGCCAACATATAACCAGAACCAGCACCTGAGAAGAGCATGTTCTAAATCAAAACAGACAAAAAAGAAAGCACAAGGATTATTTCTATCTTACAAGTGGGAAATGCAGAAGGAAAATAAGAGCATTGCGAGAGGACTCACATGGTCTCAGTGTGCCTAAATACCTGAAGGAAAGGTGCAAATAGAACAGAGCAAGGCTCTGTGGTGTATTTACTTTTATTCTCTTATCTTACTAAAAATCAGGAATATGTGACTGAAACTAGTGTGCCATTAGCTGTGTGTGAAAAACAGCTGGTGGTGCCCAGTGGCAAGATAAGAGGCAACGGGCACAAAATGAAACACGGGACACTCTGAACATCAGGAAACACTTTTTTACTGAACACTGCTACAAGTTTCCCAGGGAGGTTGTGAGCTCTTCATCATTGGAGATATTCAAAAACTGTTTGGACATGATCCTGGGCAACTGGCTTTAGGTGTCTCTACCTGAGCAGGAGGTTTGGACCAGATGACCCTTAGAGGTACCTTCCATCCTCAAACATCCTGTTATTTTGTGATTCTCTCTCATCAGCAAATCTGGAAACCAACCCTGTCACTGCTCACCCTCAATCCAATGGTGCAGGATTAATCTGCACCTCTGAGTTTCAGTCATTATTTGTGGAATTGTTTATTCATTCATTTTTATGTTATTTCAGGGAACAATGGATTCTTATTTAATAGAGTCCATGGCTTAATGAGAAGCAAATATTCTGATTCTTATATATACTCAGATCTCTTTATGCTGCTCTGGAAATGCAGGGTTTATACATGAGCATGTGCTGTAGAAATGACTGACCTTTTCAGAGAAGTGCTCCCTCTCATTTTTTACATCTGCTGATGACACACTAATTTCAGTCACATATTCCTGATTTATAGTGATATAAGGGTATACAAAGTATATCTGGATGGTTTGGTTTGGTCTTTTTTCATTTAGCTTTAAATGTGACTACGAATTTGGCTCAGTAAATTTGTGTCATATTTCACTAGCCTTGCAGATTTTACTCTCAGGAATGTTTTCTGGTTTGTTTTTTTTCAAGTTGTGATGCCCTTTTTTCTTCTTTATCAGTGTTATATAGATAGGGCCATATACAAACAGCTTATCTGTCTTTGCATGCTAGGAAGACTTCATAATGGCTTTGTTTAGATCCTAAACAAATAGGAATATCTTACGGTTGACATATTTGAATTATTTCAATGCTTAACAGAGGAAATCACATTCTTCCATGTAAGTGCAAGTATTCCTTTGAAATCAATAACCGGAAGGGGGAACATTAAAAAAATTGAAGCAATGCTAAACCAGATATAATATTAAAATATGCCCTCCTGCAAACACCATGGTGGGTTGCGTTTTTTCCCTATATTCTTCAAATTCCATTCTTGCTTTTAGAATCTGTACTCTACAGTGAGAGGAACCATAAATTATGACAAAGAAATCTTCCAGGAGTAATACCTTTCCCTGTGTTCTGCAGCTCTGAGAAACAGCTGACTAATATAATGGTGGATGCGATATGGTAGGAGTAGGCAAAGTTAAAACCCATGATTATTCTTTAGTTAAATATGGGTGCTGGAGGGTTTTATTCATACCCATTCCCACAGGGTAGATTCTTGTATGATAATTCATTGGTTCAGATCCACCATATTTAAAATAATTAAAATACTCAATGCTTTATTTTAAGTCCATTTAAGTCTGCAAACAACAGAAAATCATCTGCTTGATCTATGTTGGGTTGCATTTGAACACAGTAGCTAGGAATCAATTAAAATATGCTTTTCTCAATGATATTTTATCTTTTCCTTCCAATTCCCAAATGTCATGGAAGAGTAAGCAGAAATCTACACTGTTATTTCCACAGTGCTATTAAAGGGAGATGAGGTTCCTGGCCAGGAGGGAAATATATTTTCCGTTTATTATATTTGTGACCTCTTTCCTTTTTCTCCACAATATTTTTTTCTAAAAGCACTTATTTCTAAACTGTTACCATCTTTCACCTAGGCATCTTGCAGGCGTGATACAATTTACGTATATTTTTATTTAATTTTTAAAATAACTTTCAAGGTGGTTTTATATATATATATATGTACATTTAAAATTTCATTCTTCCCTTGTTTTCCTTATCATTATTATTATTGGTGATAGCAGTAGTGATTTGTGTTCTACCTTAGTTACTGGATTGTTGTTATCTCAACCCGTGGGAGTTGCATTCCTTCAATTCTCCTCCCCATCCCTCTGGTAGCGGGGAGGAAGGAGGGGAGGGAAAGAAAGGGGGGTTGAGTGAGTGAACGAGCTGCATGGCTGGATTTAAACAACAACAATTTTGAAAAGGAAAATACTGGTTTAGGGACATTAATTTAGATTTAAAATTACTTTTTGAGAAAAAATTGCAGTTCAAGTGCATAAAAAATTATTCCTAATACACTTTGGAGAAAAGGTTTGTATCAAGTGTATTAAAAGGGAAGCATCCTGACATGGCTATCAGATCATAAAAATAGTTTCCCTCCTATTTTTTTTATCCATGGTAGTGCTACACCAGTCAAAATATGCAAAGTGTAATCAGCAGCTTCTATGAGTATGGTATAAACTGAGAGAGTTTTCACTGCTCAGACCCAGTGAAAACAAGAAATGTAAAAAGCAAATGCGAAAGAAGTCTCCTAGGGATGGCTGAGATGGCTTGAGGCAGTGCTCTTCCTCCCCTACCAAGGTTCAGCTGGAGACTTTCCCTGAGAGTAGCATAGTCCCAGCTCTGAAAGAAAGTGTCAGTCCCATGTAGATAACCTGCTTCATTCCATCAGAGGCTATGGTGCTCATAGATGCATTTTAAGGACAGCAAGAGAGAGTTTGTGGAGGTTTTTAAAAATACATATTTGTTAGACTACTGCTGTTTTATTTTAACATCTTGCATGCACACCCCCAAAAAATAATAATAACAATTATGCAGTTTTAAAAGAACTTTGGCACAATTATCATATGGAGATATAACACACAATGTCAAAAGAGGTATCAGGAACACATGTTGCGGAATAAGCTTTGAATCAGAAAATGAAACACAGCCCCATGATCACCTTTTCAACATGGAAAGTGCTAATCAGAAGTGAAAGTACCATTGCACGTGACTGTTGGAAATTATTACCAAATCATTCCTTCCTATTAGCTACTACTCGCTGTTCTGCTAGTTGGAAAGGTATGGGGTTTTTTTGATTGCTCAGCTACAGTAATTGCTGCCAGATGGATGCAATTTTAAGATCATTATTTGTAATCCTTCCTGAGCCCTCAGTATTTTGTCTTGAAACAACTGCAATTAAGATGTTCCTCAGCAGATTTTTGCTGAGATACATTCTTTTCTTGCTCACCCAGGTTAAAAAGCAACCAAATTAATCATTATACAATTTAGCTAAGGAATATAGCTTTGTTGATGTGTTGCTATTTTTAACATTTAATTAGGAAGAGTCAGAGAGCTGATTAGCAGTACAGTATGACTGCACAGATCATTAAGGCCCAGATGCATACTTAAGTACACTATCTTGTCTCACTATGTGCAGGTGGCAATTACCTGAGTAAGCAGATCTCTCCTAGCACAAAGCATGTCAATAGCTAAGTGAGGGGAGATTTTGATGGTGGGACCTGGTTCCTTTGTCAGATAGACAAAGAAGGACTCAAGATGTGTCACTAGGGATGGCTGTTTTGGATATGCTTGCTTTTCACAGCTGTAGGGCCAGAATTCTAATTTATTACATCTATAGCATATATTCATATTAAGTCCAGATGTGATTTTATTAGGTGAAAGAAAGAGCCAGTGGGCTTTGGTTAACACCTCCAGGTGTTAACATTGGTCATTTCTATATTAACTTCCTAATCCCATGACAGTGATGTGACTGGGCAACCTTCCCTGCATGTTTAGCTGCTGCTGCTATATCATCATCAATATATACACATTATTGACCAAAAATGGCCAGGGGTTTATGAATGGGTGTAGTAAGATTTTAGCCTAGTGATACACTCCCTCTGTTGTATTTGTAAATGCTGACCAATGAATAGCTATTATACAGAATAGCCATTATACAGATACGAAATTCAACCTACATTTCATTCAGCTATAAGATTTCTATCAACTAGATGAGGAATTGGATCAGACCACAGATCTGTAACAAAATCAAGTGTTACAGAAACAAACAATTTGCTGGTTATAGTCCAAGAAAAACTATGATTTCCAGGCATGTTGACAAATCACTGTTTCAGCTCTGTGCCCTCTGAGCTTATAATTTTGGACTAGTTTTTCAGTGTCTCTACGCAGTGTGTTTCTTATAAAAATGCTTATCACAGTTTGGCAGAAAAAAGGGGTTGATGGAGCCATGTACAGTTGAAGGAAAACCTCTTTGTTAACCACTAATGCCTATTTTTGCCTAACATTGAAAGAATGGGAATAACTAAAATTAAGTCCCTAAATGCTTTCATTTTTATTATGGATTTTTTTCCCAATTTTTTTAATAATTGTTTTGCAAAAGTATAATGCAACAAGAGAAAACATAGTTTCAAATATTAGAATCATAGAATAGTTAGGGTTGGAAAGGGCCTTAAGATCATCTAGTTCCAACCCCCCTGCCATAAGCAGGGACACCCAACACTAAACCATGCCATGAAAGGCTTCATCCAACATGGCCTTAAACACTGCCAGGGATGGAGCACTCTCAACTTCCTTGGGCAACCCATTCCAGTGCCTCACTACTCTCACAGGAAAGAATTTCTTCCAGCCTGCCCACATGCTCCAACCTCAAGGACTTTGCTTAACACAGTGCATTTCATCGGTAGAAAAATTACTCAGTAGGGCATAAATTCTGATCTAATTAAATGAGCTGGCAAAGGGGAAATAACCAGGGTCCTTATTCATCTGCAAAACTATCCTAACAGGCTTCAGATTAGGGTTCTTAACAGGGTTCATCCCAGCTGTTATCTCCTTCATGACTCATCCAAAGAATATGATCAGACAACAGCTGGAGCCTGGACTCTGCCTTTTTCTATAGTGCATTGGATGCCAAAACCAGGAGCAGATACAGATCCTGAGTTTCTCAAGTGATACTTTCTGGGTTGGCACTATTCCTAGTTACTGCAGCAACATAAACCCTTATCATGCATGAGTTATACAGTCTCTCAGCCCACTTAACATGTGCAGGGGTTTTCTTGCCCTTGTTCAGGCCATGCTCCCATTTAGGAAAATATGAACTTTGTGAATCTACATGATAGAGATTGGAATGAATCTCATTCAGCAAAACCCTTCAGTTCATCTTTAGCTGTACATGTTAGGTTCATCCTCATTCAGGAGAGTGTCATTCATAAGGTGAATTTTGAACACACACTTGAGTGCTGTACTGCATGGCCACTGATATTGCTAAGAAACCTTCTAACCTTTATTACTTTACTGAGCTGCAGGATTCTAAAAAATTATGGTAGATCTATAATGTACTGAGGTTCTAGCTAGAAAGGCATTTCATGGCATTTTAAGTTTCAGAACTCTTTACCACAGCCTACACTGTCAGAAAATATTTTGACTGGATTCAGATTAGAAGGGTTTAATTAAATCTCAATTTAATGTGCTTCTGTGGAATATGAAACTTACTCCACAAAGTGAAGGCCAGAGAATGAAAGATGGCAGAATGTCAGAAGGCTATGTAAGTCATGAAATCCAAAGAGCACATTAATTCACTATCCTGCAGAGACTGTTTATACATTCTGTTTATATAACAAGACAGTAATGATGTTATCTCACTTTGCTTTGTTTTGAACATCCAAGGTTAATGTATTAAAGAAAAAAGAAAAAAGGTGACTAAGTAAGGATTTTCCCTGGGCATTGCATTGAATGAATTATTTGGAATACAGATTTATGTTGCTTCTTTGTTTTGGATCAGTATGCTTACTGTTCATCACAACCTCACAACCAGCAGAGTAAATCGGTGGAGACTTCTTTCAAGCAACAACATGAATGTCATTTGAAAACTGTCCTCCTATTGCAGAGGACAAGATGAAAATGAGATGTGTTCAGAAGATGTCAGTGAGATCACAGTGTCATAGCTGGTGCTAGGAACTGTACCTGGTAATTTTTCCATGCTCATATCTAGTATGATATTGCATTACTTAAAAGTGCAATAGCTTCAAGGTAATAGGCAGGTCTCAGAAATAGTCTGAACAAAATCCTGTCCCAGTAGATTTCATTATTGAGTACAGTATAAGAAGGCAGGTAGCCCATGGCAATGGCTTTTTTTCTTTGTGAAGTTGCTATATGCATGCTACATACTGCTAGAACACCTGTCTGCAGCTTCACACCTTCAGGTGTGGAGCTGTGAGATATACTACAGAGTTAGAGAGTAACTTCTCCAGTGGTTCAAGAGTGAGAAATTCAAAGTGCCATTAGATACTGCCTTACTGCAGATCATCTTTAAGGCAATCTTCTAGGCAAAGGTCCTAGACAGATTCTTTCTTTCTAATGTATATCCAGAGGTGATACAAAAATCCTCCTCTCCTGTCCCATTTTGATCAGAGCATTTTCTCCTACTAAGAAACCTTAAGAGACGCTAAAATGTGGATTGTAATATGTATCAAAGAGAAACTGAAGAGTTCAACAAGGACTGCCTCTTTTCAGTATAAGATCCTGTTCCTGCCTTAGGATCAGAATAACATACTTAATAGATAAAGTCATCAGGTTGCTAGAGGGAGCAGATTATTTAAACATATATATGTCAGATGAAATAGGGACTTAATAGATTCAGCATGCATCTCTGTTCCTGCTGGTGCACGGGTTAGAATGTGCAAGGTAGTCATTGCCTTAACACTTTTTATCTCACAACCCTTTGGCATCAAAGTGGAAAGTTCTCAGCAAGGTTTTCCTGAGTTTTCTATCCTGTATTATTTCTTCTTTTCCCTCTTTGTGTAAAGAATGGTATTATGCAGCCCTTCTCTTATTCTCACACACTCAAAATATTCATGTGTAAGGGCTTAGGTTTGTAGCAAGCCCAAGGATAAGCAAAGACTCTTTATTTAACAGGACACTGATGCTGAATGAAAGAGACCTTCTTGGTTCAGCTGCAGACTTTATGTACAATGTGAGGCAAGTCACTTTAAAGATCCTATGATTCCTATCCTTGTAAGTAACATAAGGATAAGTTATTTCACACACACTGTTAATTGATGTTTTGGTGTAGCAGAACACTTAGAATTTGTGAACAGACTTCTGATCTCTTCTACTGAAGGAGTACCCTTCTTCCATCTAGTCAAGCTAGTAAAAGGTGTCTTGAAGGGAGCAGACATTCTTACAGTTGTAGAAAAAGAAGTGGGCAGTTAAGAGTAAATCCAAAATAAAGTAATTTATACCTGCTTTTAACTTGGGTTATACAAAGTCCATACAGTTTTCACTACCCAACCCAAAGCTGAAAACATGTGAAATTTTCCAACCAGCTTCAATGACTCTCAGGGATCCTCCAAATTCTCTTGAATGAAAACATGTACCAAGTAGTTTTAGAATGTCATCAGATTTTTTGGTGCATTATAAGACAATACTTCAATGACTTGGTCCAAGAATAACAATTGTGACCTAACAACCTGAAGAGCCACATAAGTGCCATAGATCCTAGCTCTGTTGGGGCTGAGCTACTCATTCAGCAGAAAGTTTGTCTAAGTATTGAATTTTAAACAGACAAAATTAATGTCAGACCCTTATCTTCTTCAACACAAGATTCCAGTGGGGTTTGCTTCCCATTTTAGAACATCAGTGCATGCTAATTTAGAGTATGGACAAACCAAGGAGTAAAATGTACTGAGATTTTGCACAAAAAAGGTTGTTTTGTACACATTTCTAGATAGGATGCAATTGATACATCTAGTTTTAGAATTAAATCAATAGGCATCTCTTTGTAGAATCCAAGGCACTGTATCACCCCAAAAACTTGAAAGGTGCTTATTAGAGTGCTGCTCTCCATTGCTTTTGCTTCAGTCAACCTTAACCAAAGGGATCCAGGTGACAAAACAGTGTAAATAGATGGAATCTGCAAAGTAAGGTGAAAACAGAAGGTGCCTTTGAAAAAGGTTTACGAGCTGTCCTTGAAGGCTGAATTTTTCCATTTCCTAAAGAATGCCCAGTAGAAGTCATTCAATCTGTGTCATTTATTCCAAGATAGCTCAACTGATGTTCTGTGGGACTGGCCAGGTAAAAGTGTAATCCATCTTCCAAGATCACGCAATTCTCTGTTTATTTGCCCAAGAATTATACCTGCATATTAGTAACACCAACATTCAGGTGTAGTACGTCCCCTCTCGCAACTGCACTGACTTATTTCTCATCTTCTAAGCAGGATGGCTGTACAGCTTCAATTTTATTCACAATTTACCTAGGCTGAATCAGATTTGGTGGCCTGAATTCTGATTTAATGCTATAGTTCCGGCTCTTATTCACAATAAAGACCTTTACAGTATTATCTAAGAGACACATGGAATTAGGAAGTAAATAGATTCAACTACTTTAACAGGATGTGTTTAGCCATGAATACATGCTTGAAAGTGTTACATAAAACTGTTGATTTTCACTGGAGAGGCTACAACTTAGTGTGTCTCCTTTCGGCCATCAGAGCAACATACAAGGGATTTAGTATAAACAAACCTTTGTGCTCTATTTCTTCATCGCCAGTACTATGTCATCCAATTACCCTTCATCCTGCTGTGATTTTTCTTGTCATGAACCATTTTCTATATTTCCAATGATAAAAAAAAAAACAAAAAAAAAGAAAAAATTTTTCCTTCAAAGAAGTCAAGAATAAGATTGATGTCTTTGTTTCATTAATACAAGAGTTTAAATTTAAAGCTCCACATCCCTCACTGCTCTAGTTAATTGTACTTTGGAGATGGGATTTCAGTATTTAGCTCTCTGCAGTGAGAATGAAAACTTGCCTGTACATTGAATGATTTCTAGATTTCTTTTCCCTAGTATTTCATTATAATCTTTTTGTTATGGGAATCACAAATACAAAACATATTTCAAACCAGCCAGTTGAGGCAGCAAGCAATTAAATAACTCTGGAAAAGAGTGCCTTAATGGTGCAAAGATGCAAGCATGTGCTGAAATGTATGTATGAATAGTCCCATGTGTAAAGTTAATTGCCTAGATCAGCACATAATGATGATGCAGCACCACGGTACAAATAAACTAAAGTGATTACATGGACAAAGACTGTATCTTTTCATTTTAAAACGATAATGATTGGAATATTACATTTCCTTCCTGCCTTTATTTGAAAGGGTGCAAAGCAGAGATAACTCACACAGCTCCTCTTGGGCAGCTTGTTAACTATGAGGTCTTCCTTAGCTCTTCACCTCCCAGCAGCCTGCAGCTTAAGAAGCAGGCACCCAGAGCACTTCTTCGCCTGCCAATCTGCTCCAGTTTTATATCCCCGGTTTAGTAACCATGGCATGAAGTGATCTCCATCTAGGACACCCTTTTCACAAGGTCTCTTCCTTCCCTATCTTTCTGACAGCTTATTATGACTGAAGTGGAAATGTTACATAAAACAAGTTGTTTATGGAAATCTTATTTCTGTCACATGAACTCTATCCTGATATGATAGGCATTCTATGTGGCTGCAAGTATTAAATATATTAATTATAACTGTCATTAGACAGTTCCCCTCTTACCACCGCTGGCTTTTATAGTCCTGGTAAAATATACTCTGAGCAGTAAAATCATTGCATCTTAGCACACTTTAACATTTATAACAATCTGACATAATAAGGATACTGTCATTGCAGAAATACCTTCCTACACCCATGTGGGTACTTGGAAATCTGTGCTTTCTCCATCATCTTACATAAATATAGTAGCTTAGAAACTTTACTGCTGTGCCTTGATTTTTAATGATAGAAGATGTCAGGTACCATTTAAAACATGAGTTGAAAAGGAGACAATTCAGCTTTAACTGTAATGCAGCTTTTCCTTTCGATGTACTCACCTGCTCTGCTTCTCTGAACTGGAAAAAGGGTGAGAAAATAGGAAGCAGCTGAAATGTTAAAGCAGCAACCATTAAGATCCTGTCTTGGTTCCCCTTTCTCTCACTTTTGAGTGCTTAAAGAACCAAAACAAGGTATGGTGACAGACTTTGGTGTCAGTCTCACTCCACTCACAGCTATGAGGTATGCAAGATTTCTACAAATCAGAACTAAACTCTGGCCTGTAATGGCAGATCTAATCTTCTGAAGCGTGTATAAAACCTATGTATAGCTCACTTTCTTGCACTTCTGACAAGTGCTGGTGGCAGTGGTTCAGTGGCACAGGTTTTGGAGCCCAAAGAAATGGGCTCAATCAGGACCTAGCCAATCTTATGCTCTTGCCTCTAAATTGCACCATTAAAATAATGGATAAGTCTAGACTGCCCTTCTGGATTCTCATGCCTGAGCGTAGAATGTCTGTGCAGGTTAAGAATTCTAGATTTTCACATACAAGGAAGAATTGCATTTTGTTTAGAATTTTAAAAATAGAGAAAATTAGCTCAATACTACAGGATGTTGATGTTTTTGAATTATGATCTAGTTTGGGGATGCAATTGTTAAAGGAGCACCATTGTCCTGTTGTTTAGGTAAGTGTCCAAAAGTCAGAGATCCATATTGAGGAGAACCAAGGTGCCAGACTGAGTGTTTACATATTACCATGTTGTGCAGCAGATCTGGATTGTAAAACTGTAATCAGAGTGGTGAAACATTCCCTGTATGTGAGCCACAGGAACAAAGATTGGTACCAAGCAATCAAGCATGGCTCAAGTAGCAGCTCTGTATCTTTGTGATGTTTTGCTTTGGTGCTCATTTGCTTTAGGACTGACACAGTCCTGGCCATTGTCAGAATGACAAGAATGGCTACAGCAGTCATCTATTTTGGTGACAGCGTTTTGGAAGAGACCAGGGAGTTTTGCAGTGGTGAGACATAACAGACTCCAGCCCCTTTATTAATACAAGGGAATTATTAATATCTGAATTCTGGCAGCAGGACCTGGGAGAAGGGAGGCCTGTGCACACCCCATCGACAGGGCTCCCCTTGTAGGGAAGCGCTGCCTGAAGCTGGCTTTGCCACGGCTCCCCGCTGCCTGCCACCCGCCCGATGATGGGCCGCCGGACGGAGGAGGTGTGCGAGCGGTGGAACCGGGGGGAGGACCGGAGGAAGGTGCCGTGCCTTGTTGCCCTGGGGCGGGGCTGCTGTACCGCCTCTCCCGTGCATTGGGTCTCGATTCATACATAAATATAATCGGGGTGGGCTCGCAACACTCCTCTCCCCCCCCCCCCAACTCCCAACCCAGGAATCGAGGGGGGAAGACAAATAAGATTGAGGGGGGGGGGTGTGTAAAAAAACCCCAGTGAGGTCATTTCAATGAGAGCGCAGAAGGCGATCAGACAAGGTCGACTTTTCCGGCGGAGGCGCAGCCCCTGAGGAGCGCGGTGCCGTACACCGCCCGCCGCGCTGCCCGCCCGCCCGCAGCGGCGCCCGTCCCCGCCTCCCGTCCGGCACCTTGGACAGCTCCGTGGCTCTGGGGCTGCGCTGGCTGCCGGCGCTGCGCTGTGCGGAGCTGCGCGGAGCCCGGCTCGGCCCCTCGGCAGCGTCCGCCGGCCGCGGATGCTCCGCTCCGCCCCGGCTGCCGGCGAAGGAACAAAAGTTTGGGGGTGACTTACCGCCGCGGGAGCGCCGGAGGAGGAGGAGGATGCGCGGTTTCCCCGGCTGATCGGAACGGAAGGATGACCAAGGGAGGATGTGCACCAGCAGCCAGATCATCGGGAGCCTCCTGGTGCTCTCCGTGCTGGAGATAGGGTTAGGGGTGTCCAGCGTGGCCGTGGGGGCGGTCAGTTTCAGCCTGGTCCTCACAGAGCATAAACCTCAGCTGGGAGACTCTTCTCCGGTATGGAGCGGGGTGTGTGTACGTTAGCCATTTCACTCTCTCTTTAACTCTTTATGGTGGTGATCAGACCGTGCAAAGGCATCCCCCTCCCTTCCCTTTTCTCCCGTTCCCACTCGCGTGTGCATGCTGTGCCGGGGGCCTCGTCGGGTCCATTTCCAGTGTGCATGGGGTACAGTCTGCATAGTCCTGGGACGAGGGGAGAGGCGCAGTGGGAGAGATGTATGTGTGTGGTGGTGGTGTGGGGGAGAGAGAGCTCTTCTTTCTCACTTCTTTTCATTTTTCATTTTTGCTGTGAGCAATTGAACTTTCCGTGAACTTATTCTTACACCTGGGGAAGCGCAATGCCTTGGGTGGAACGCAGGCCACAGCTTGCAATCGTTAAATTGATTGTGAGTTTGGCTTTAAAAAAACAAAGAACAGCCCTGTCCCTTGTGATGGGACTGTTGAGAAGTGTTTTAAAATGATGTCAAGGGTACATCAGCTGAGTTCTGAGCTTTTGGAGGAGAAAGAGAAAGAGGAAATGGGAAGGAAAAGGCAAGATTGTGTTCTTATGATCTGGGCACTCTGAGCTTCTTGTAAAATGAACGAAAAACTGAAACACCAATAATGGGTTAACAGAAGCAGCGTGTTATTATCACAGAGCATTTCTCACTTCTCAAAATTTCTCCTTATTTTTTCTGTTTGAGAGATGCATGTTTCTAGGAAGAATGTTCCTCCAAATGGTTGTTTATATTTGTGAAACAAAGAGTAGGAAATATTGAATATTCAGCCTAAACATGAGTGGGCATTTTTTTAACTCCAAAGCTGGTTTTGGCCAGCTTGGCTTGAGCAGCAGTATTTCTAAAGGGATTATTTGCTTTCCTTGAGATAAGATGGTAAATGCAAACCACTCTTGGTTATTCATCATCATGACCTCCTGTAATTTATAGGTTCATTCTGACAAAATGCTTCATGTAATATTCTGATTGTAAATAATTATTAATCATTGACAACAGTCATAAATATCTTTGGCAGTATATAAGCATACACATTATTCTGCACTGCAGAACAAGTAGGTGAAAAATGAGAATAAAGACCAGATAAGATAAGACTGTGGTCAACAGGTAATGGTATTATCAAAATAATTTCAAAGAGTGAGTTTTTTGATTATTGCTAATGAAAAAAAATTCCCCCAAACCATATCAATCTAAAGATTCAATCACCAAGGGCAATATTCTGGGTTTCACTGAAGTCAAAGAGTTTTAACCAGTCTGCGAGATCATTATTTTAGGCAGTGATTGCATTTTTGTGACAATGCTATCATAGCTGATACCATTTCATGACGATGCACATTTCCTGCACAACTGCCTCATTCATTTTTATGATTTCTGTTACACCAGAGCTTGTACTAGCAATAGATTAAGATCCTATTACATTAGATGTTGGCTCTGAGGACCTTAGCATCAAAGCAAGAGACAGATGTAGGGTAAAGAATGTAAGGGAGTATAAGCAAATGACAAACCAAAATTGACTGGTATAACAGGTGTTCGCATCAACATACCAGCAGTCTTGCTGATTTCAAGCCTGCTTGTAGGCAGAGTTTTAGAAAGGAATATGACAGAGGAAAATTAATTGATTTTGCAGATGTTTCTTGGAAATTCTTCCCATACGTGAAGGCAGAGGCAGGGAAGGGAACCCAAAGTGTCTTGTTTGAAAATGTAACAAGTGGGTGAAGGATGCCCATAACCAGAGCCAGAAGAGGCAGTCACCAGCTATGAACTGAGCTAGTAAATGCAGGCTGGGTAGGCAAAGAGAGGCCACAAAGAAACTATAAAGTGGAAGAAAACAGTTTATACCTCATGTAGTAGAGGAAATGAGAAATCACAATGGTATGCAGAATGGGCTGATATGGTTACTAAGGCCTACTTACTTTGGCTTGAACTAAAGATCTGTGGTCTAAATTCTCACCATTATGGCACCCTTTTTGTAGCACTCCAGCAGTTCAAATTGTCTGCTAGGTTGTGTTCTTATGACTAGAGGATTAGCAGGTGAGACAGGATAAGAAAGGGAATAGAGATCTATCATTCCAGGGATGTTTAGGGCAATGGGTAACTAGGTTCAAATTAAAACAACTGAAGAAAGGCTTGCTTGCACAACCCTCAGAATCGCCCTGCTGCAGAAATGGCACAAACTGCCTTTCTGCTCACGAGATCTTTCACTGAGCTCATATTGTCTTCATTAAAGAATATGCCTTGCATGAAATACGGTGAGGCTTTTTTGTCCAATTCACACTCTTGAATCAAGATTTTCCTTTGAGAAGTGAACAGTAAGGAAAAGAAAGGGACTTTAAAGGAACAAAGCATACTTCTGACAGGTTAGGATGCAAAACATTGGATTTAAGTTGAACAGTGTCATATCTCCTATTGTAATTTACCTGGAAATATACTGAAAACTTCTGACCCTGTTCTATCCTTTTATGTGGGTGGAACTCAGCAGAGACCCAAGTTCATAAGGAAGTAGATGAAGACAGCATCACCATGGAAACCTTAACCTGAAATCCTAAAATTTGGGCATCTTAAAATCATGCACATTCTATCTCTTGTATTTGCCTCCCCATAATGCTTTACATTTGATGCATATTAGCTCTCTTGTTCAAAGAGTTGTTCTTATTGTTCACTGTCTCCATTCAACCAGATAATTTACTAATGTACCTAACTTTAAGCATGTGAATCCCACCCATAGGGTTGGAAATACAAGTGAAATTAAGCACGGGCTGAAGTGCTCTGATGATTGCATGCCCTGCATTATGTATAAGTAAGCCAGGGAAAATGGAACAGACAAAAACAAAGAAACAGAAATCCTAGACAATGTCTACATCAAAAATGCATGGAAAAAAGGAAAACAGTTTCTAGATTTATTGTTTGCATTGGAGTTGAGTTAGATCAAGATAGCAAGAGTTGTTTAAAAGTAGTCAACAGAAAACAACTGAAGATATGACTGGCTTCTCAAATCACCTGGAGTCAACTATACGATTTATTTACATCAGGTCCAATCTGTTCTTTTTAAAATAGGCCATAAATGCTAAATTAAAAACAAACAACAACAACAAAAAAATCAACAAAACTAAAAATCCAATCCCATGTACTGTAAGGTAAATGTGGCTTTGATTTCTGATCTTTCTGTTCGTTATGATTATATTGCTATACTTCACAGGCCATACTCAGTGTCTTCCGGATTTTTTTTAACCAAAATTTAGGCATATTTCTTCAAACCACCATTCCATTTCAGCTGTATGATATAACAAACATAATAATGATTGCATCACTATCACTATGAGTAGTGACTATGTATTCACACATATGTATATGGCTCTAATTCTCATTTATTCTGCAGTGGTGAATAAATTCTTGCTACAAATGAGATTCTTTTACAGAGAGAGAGAGAGAAAAGCCATGCCTTTAGTCAAATATGCCATCCATCTTCAGATGCAAGAGAACCTGATGATTCACTTATGGCTATATCCCTCAAGAATAATAGTTTCTTCCTCTATAAAGACATATCTATATGTATTTGAGAGATCTGCATTCTCTGGGTGGTGGTCTGTCTGTCTTTCCGTAGAGGCAGAGATATTATTTCCATGATTTGTGATTTTAGCACAGAGGAAGTCTACCTGCCCACTAAAAGTCTGCATTTATAGTTTGGCTACAGAAATTTGCTCCAAGTTAGCACTTGACGTATTTGATTTTGATGACTTCCCCCCCCCCCAGGATTTTAAGGAAAAGAAAGAAGTGTCAGTCAGTATGGAACCCTCCCAGAGCAAGAACAGAGTTTTAGCTTGTTAAATCAATGTTGGTGGCCTAGAATTTTAAACCATTAAATTCTGCATTTAGTTTTACTGCTGCCAAGTTTCCTTTGGAAAGAACAGTCAAATTATTTCTTTTTCTTCTTCATTTAGTTTCAAAAGAACACTAAAAAATTCACTTTATTGTTTAAGATGCAGACGAAATACAGATGTGATACTACTTTAATTTGACATATGCATTGCATTTTCATCAAACTGACCATATTTCTGGTTGGCTCCTGCTCCTGATTAAATGAATCACAGCACTGCCAGTGAGCTCAGTGGAAGCTGGGGAGAGTTCTGTACCTATAGTTGAGAGAGGATGCATCAAGCACAGAATCTTCTCACCTTGCATGAAACCAAGACAATTCCCTCCAGTTGAGTGAATTTCTCAGTCTTTCAGTAGGTTTTCTTTATCATTCAGACACTCCAGAAACACACACCAATCTGGAAGACAGTCTGTCCAAGGGGACCTGTAATTCCTGGGTTGTTTTGGGGAGGATCTGTTGAACATAGACTGACTTAAGCATATACTTAAAGGTTTTTCTGAGGTAAGACTTTAGTTCAGCTGCAAGGAATAATCTTTATTACATTTTGAGACAAAAAATTCATACCCTAAATGTTTTATGTAAAAAAAAAAAAAAACCCCAAAAAACCAACCCCAGAAAGCATTATTTACTGTTTATTATTCTGACAGGCCCTAAGCAAGGAAATAAATACCATTATTTTGTGCTGAGAATTTGAGTGTTTTGCCAGACGATCAGAGAATTTTTGAATCACTGATTCAAAGATTTCCAGGTTCAAACACCCACTTTAAAATTTCCTTGAGCATTTCTAAAAATCATTTTCCATTTTTAAAGCATCTCTGCAGGCCTAGAACCAGATGAATGGAAACACTAATCACAGGGACTTGGATGGAATTTAAACTGCTTGAATACGGCTTGAATCAGTGGGAACCGTAGCACCACCTGAGCTGGTATGACCAGGCAGCACACTACTAGATCAAGGTATTAGCTCAGATTAGACATGTTTTAACACTATATCTCACTTGAAATACCAGAGGTCCCCTCTCAGCATGACAGATATGGTGGGACATAGGGTTCAGCTGTGGCAATGCTGTTGCTTCGGGTTCTGGTTCTGGATGAATTCCTGTTCCCGCAACCCCTTGCATGGGACAACAATATCTTTAGAAGTTTTCACCTCTCTTTTGCAAAGATTGTGTTTCTCTGTGGAGGTAATGGGCAAACTTACTACCTAGATTCACATTTTTTTACCTGTTGGTATTTTTATCTGGTTTGACATCTTTGCTTTCATGAACAGATTCTGTGCCCTTTATGCCTACTCTAAGACAACTTAATTCTTGTTCTGAAATACTGCCTTGAAGAAGAGTTACAATTAGAGATACCTCCTCTGCTCTGTTCATCCATTAGGCATTTCAGCTTTTTTCTCATCTGGATGGAGTTAAAGTAGCAAGATTATTAAATTGAATGGTTCTTTCTAAATATTGCTAACTTCAAAATCCTGGGTATTCTCATGACATTCACATGTTTATACAATTTTAGTGTAAAACTAAACCTGACAAGAGTAGATAGAAGCAAAACTGTTGATTCTGTCTTGATGCTTATTCTTCCAAGTAGAAGATTATTTGAATAGACATGATACACTTGTATTTTCACTGTGTTATTATTCAAATTTGGAACAATTTCCCCTCCTCTATTTCATCAGATACATATGGATGACCCAGAACACTGGAGGGCTTTCCACAAAGAATATGTGGTTTGGGCTTCTTTATCATGAACAAAGACTAGGGATCAAGCATGTTCAACTGGCTTTCTCCACTATTTTCTTCAGCCTATCTCCAGAAAGATTTTCTATAGAAGCAGTTCTAATTTTCCAGGGAATTGCACACACTATTGCTTTTGAAATAAAGGTTTCTTAGAGTCAATATATAAAATAAAAATAGTTCCTTTACTTCTGCACGATGGAAACCAACAAATCTCAGGCTTTCTGCAAATATAAGTAAAACTGAATCTTTTAGTTCAGACTACCAGTAAGAAAGCCTTTTTTCTTTTTTCCACGAGAAAGTGAAAGAAGTCAAGTCTTCTGTTCCAGAAAATGTGAAGGAGGGATGGATCCAAACAATAAAACTTGAATCTAAATTGAGAATTCAGCCTCCCTACTGAAATTTCTAGGTATTTTAATATGAGGTTTTGTTTCAAGCCCATATTTAATATAAAGTAAATTAAAGCAGGCTCAAAATAAACCTTCTCCTTTTCTGGGAGGTCTTTGGTTCCAAAGTTCAACAGACCAAAAGAGAGATTTTCAAATATGCATAGTGAACATAAACAGGCACAGCTGCAGCATGAATGGCAAAGACTCCAGAGAAAAACAGACACTACTGCATCACCTTAAAAGCACACCAATGCTATCAGAGGGACTCTGACTCTGCTAAGTCTCTGGCAAGTCTTCACTGAAAGAGGAGCTGAGGCACACACAGCCCACTGAGTCTTTAAGTAGCCTTTGTGCTTTGTAGTATCTTCTTTGAAGTTTTTACCAATCACCTAAAACTGATTCTGCCTGTATTTATCATTGGATGATACGTTAAGTCCCTACCTCCTTTGCTAGTCTTGACAGGAAACATTATGTATCATAGCAGATATGAATAAGACTGAAATCTAAAAGTAACCCCAGATGCAATAAGGACTGCTTGTAAATAGTGAACTATGAGATTTTGGACCTTTTGGTCTCTCACAGTTTTTCTAATGAAAAATAATTAAAACAAAAGTCCAGCAGTGAAGTGTTTAATTCTCTAAGAGCATAATTGCAGTTAGTTCCCTCTTGAGCTCTATAACTAGAGGACACCTTATTCCTTACGTATATGTATAAATATTACATATATGCAGAGAGAGAGAAAACACATACAGGGTATACATACAGGCCATGACACAGTAAAATATTATCATAGAAACACAGAATCATATATTATCTCCAGTTGAAAGGGACCCATAATTCCCCACCAAGTCCAACTCCATGTTCCTTGCAGGAACCCCTAACACTGAATTATAAGACCAAAAGTGTCATCCAAGACACTCCTTGAACCCCAACAGACTTGGTGCTATGATCACTTTCCTGGGAAGCCTGTTCCAGTAACCAACCACTCTCCCAGTTGAAGAACCTCTTCCTAATGTCCAACCTGAACTTTTCCTGGTGCAGCTTCATTCCATTTTCATGGGTCCTATAGTTGGTCACCAGAGGGAGGAGACCAGCACCTTCTCCTCCGCTTGAGGAAGGTGTAGACTGCAATGAGTGCACCCCTCAGCCTTCTCCAAGCTGAACAAACCAAGACCTTGTCTGTTCCTCGTAAGTTTTCCCTTAAGGCCTTTCATCATCTTGGTCACTGCCTTCTGGACACACTCTAATAATTTCATGCTCTTCTTATAATTGAAGCACCCAAAACTACACACAGTACTTGAGGTGGGGCAGCACTGTACCTCAAGTGGCTAGCTGTGCTGTGCTTGATGGACACTGTTGGCCTGTTTGGATGAAAGGGCACACCATTGTATTTTCAACTTGTCATAAAGCCAGACCCTCAGATCTCTTTTCATGGGGCTGTTTCCAGCCTCTTTTCCTGCAATATTTATGTATAAGGATTACCTCATTCTAGGTGCAGAATCTGGCACTTGCTCTTGTTTAATTTCATATGGTTGGTGATTGCCCACCTCTGCAGTCCATCCAGATATATCTGTAAAGCCTCCCTACTTTTGAGGTGTTCACAGCTCCTCCTAGTTTACTATCATCGGCAAACTTAATGTACATTCAACTCCTGCATCCAGATCTTTACTCCAGGTAGTCCTTCAGATACTTCGACAGCTATGGAATACAGGAATCACCCTTTGTTTTTGAGAAGCCAGTACCTTAGGGCCTGCAGATTAGTTCGTTCACTATTTTTTGGATTTCAACTGCAAAATACCTTAGGTAATATATAAGTATATGGCACTACATAATGGTGGTTTGGAAGGATGTATCTCCTGTCCTTGAAAAACAGTGAAGAACAGCTAAAATTGCCAAAACTGATGAGTTCTAATGCTGAGTGAATCTGTAATTTGCATATTGCTCCTTTGGTCACAGGCAAAGCTACTATAACTTGTAAACTGCATTCCCTTCTGTCTAGCAAAACTGTACAATGGAAATAGAAAGTCCTCTTCAATGGAAAACAGTGGTAAAAAAATTCATTGGCTTTAACAGGAGCAGAATTAGAGCATCCTTGAAGAGATGGGTGACCTATTATTTCAGCTTTAAAGGTGACTCATCAACCCCACAGCTTTTAAACTGGTTAACATACACTTATTACAAGTTGAAATTAGCTTTGATAGTATCTTCCACATCCTTTCATTAAGCTCTGTAGAACTCATTAATTTTTCTCTATACAAAATTTTCCTTTCAATGTTATTCAATCACTACAAAGAGAAATTATGTTGTTAATCATCTGCTTTATCAAGTCTGACTGGATAGAACGTAATTATAGTGATATCTTTAACTTTTTTTTTTTTTTGAGTTTTCTGCATTAATACTGAGAAATACAAAGCATTACATGTGAAAATCTGAAGCACACCTTCAGTTGAAACCAATCTGCAACAGCAAGACTGGACTGAAGCTCCAAAACCTCACAGAAACCTTGAGTGAAAACTTACAATTCAGGAGTGATATTTCTGAGCTGAAATCTCTCCTTGCTGTCAGAAAGGGGTAGAGGAAGCCTTACCTGTTGGCTTCTTGTTTGTTATTCCAATAGGTGAGCTGTAGTAGCAAGTACGAGTTGTATGTCCTGATACATACTGATCCATTCAGCACCACGGTCTACATGACCCAGCCCTCTTCATAATCAGAATGGTATGAAGTTCACATCCCATGCTTAGTGTAGAAGTAAATAATATACAAAATCTAACCATTGTGTGCAACTGATTCAATGAACCTAAGAGTAAAAAATATATGTTAAGGTTTATTCTTAGCTGTATGCATGAACTACCTCAGTTGGAGGGAGATAAACTATGTAGAAAAGCACCACCTCAAATGAGATACTGAAGTTGCAAAATTCTGGAGGGCAAATGTGAGGCACAAGCAATATATTACAAGGGTCCTGAAATCCTGAATGATGTATAGAAACTGCATAATTTATTTTTCCTCCTTATGTAACAGTCAGGTCTGTTCGGTGATTTAACCCTAAATCAAGGTCAATCAGAGTCTTTTGCTAGAAACACCATCTTCATGCAGAATGAATGTGGGAAAATCCATTTTCAAAGCTATAAAGTTAAGTCCCAATAGGGTCATAGGGTTTGATTTACTGAAAATAAGAAACACAGATTTCTTAATAAAGAAGTTTATGAAGTATCAAAGACATCGTCTGACCGTATTATAAGCACCTGAAGAAGGATTTACTGCTTTCATCCAACTACTTTGATTCCTACCATAACTGCTTCCTTGGAGACTACTTTCTGACTCCCTCATTAAACTTTTTTTGTTGGGGGACAAAGAGATGTTCCGAGAATGTCATCCGTCTTTGACGCAGGTCACTAAAAAGCATTAACATCACTGTTGGGGATGTTTCTGACTTTGTTAATTAGTTTTTGCTTAATGCTTGATGCAACAATTAGTACATCAGCTTGGAAAGGGAACTACATGAACAGGTACAGATATCTTCATGCAAAGTGAGCTATATAGAAATGGGTTTTCCTGCACGCTCAGCGTAGCTGCACTTGTACTTTACACCTGCACACACAGAGGTGATTGAATTGCACTCTTGCCCAGAGTTCCAACAATCCATGTCTGATCCCTTGGTGGTTCAGATGGTAGGATCAGGGCGTTAAGTATATCAGCAGCTTGAAAGTAGGTGATTTGCGTCACTGACTAAAACTTGCTAAACTAATTTAAAACCCCAAAAAAGTAAAAAGTCATCTTTTGCTTGCAACATTGATTTTGTTTTGGTTTGGGATTTTTTTTTCGTATTTTGTTTACACAAGCAGCTTAAAAGTAGGTTTTGTTTTTAATTTTTGTATGAGTAATAATCTTTAATCTGGCTTCTGATTCCAGTTTATTTTTCTCAGCTAAGTGTATTTATGGTTCAGTAATAGCTTCCTGAAATATAAGGTTTGTGATAAAAATGCTGACAACTGTAACCACTGCCTAACATCCTGTTGTGGTTAGCACTACAGCAATTCAGCAGCATTTAAACTTGAGGCCTTAAATGATGAAATAACTGATGTTTTGTTTTTGCTTTTTTTTCTTTGCAGTTTCTGCTTTGTGGCATATGCGGAATATTGTGCGCCAAAAAAAAATCCGGACTTGTTGTAAGTTTTTCCACTGCATATACAATACCTAAGTACATATAGAAAGGCAGACTTATCTAACTTGAAATCCTTTTACTGGGGGCTTTCTGTGTCCAAGAGTTTCTGACAAAAAGTCTGTATAATTGCAACTTGGCAGTCCAAAAAAGCAATCAGCACTTTGCGTTAATCAAACAACACAAGGCAGTTCTGAAATGGCCTATTCAGGTCAGACCTATTTAAGCCATGCATCTCTATTTATCCAAGTCTGGATAAACTTGGATGGAAAACCATCTGACAGAAATTTATGTCAATAAAAAGTTAGAATCATAGAATCATAGAATACTTAGGGTTGGAAAGAACCTTAAGATCATCCAGTTCCAACCCCCCTACCGTGGCAGGGACACCTCACATTAAACCATGGCACACAAGGCTATGTTCAACCTGGCCTTGAACACCGCCAGGGATGGAGTATTCACAACTTCACTGGCCAACCCATTCCAGTGCCTCACCACCCTAACAGCAAATAATTTCTTCCTTAGATCCAATCTAAACTTCCCCTGTTTAAGTTTGAACCCATTACCCCTTGTC
>NDXB01012756.1:101294-115250 GCA_002631895.1 Agapornis roseicollis | reverse complement strand
AATATGATGGCCAGTGGCTTAGCAACTTCACTCACCAGCTCCTTCAGGACCCACGGATGGATTCCATCAGGCCCTATGGAGTTGTGTGTGTTCAGGTTCTTAAGATGGTCTTGAACCAGATCCTCTCCTACAGTGGGCCCAAGGTCTTCATTCTCACAGTCCCTGTTTCTGTCTTCCAAGACTTGGGTGGTGCAGTCAGAGCCTTTCCCGTAGAAGACCGAGGCAAAGAAATCGTTCAGAACCTCAGCCTTCTCCAAATCCTTCGTAGCCAGTTCACCCGATAGCTTCCGGAGGGGGCCTAAGTTGTCCCTGGTCTGTCTTTTATTTGCAATGTACCTGTAGAATCCCTTCTTTTTATCCTTAACATTCCTTGCCAAGTTTAATTCTAACTGGGCCTTACCTTCCTTACATGGTCCCTAGCTTCCCAGACAACTGTATTCATCNATCCCTTCTTTTTATCCTTAACATTCCTTGCCAAGTTTAATTCTAACTGGGCCTTACCTTCCTTACATGGTCCCTAGCTTCCCAGACAACATCCCTGTATTCATCCCAGGCCTCCTGTCCTTGCTTCCACCTTTTATAAGCCTCTTTCTTCCTTGGAATTTTTCTCAGCAGCTCCTTATCCATCCAGGGAGGTCTCCTGGCCCTCCTGCTGCACTTCCTTCTAGTTGGGATGCAACACGCCTGGGTTTGTAGCAGGTGATCCTTGAATATCATGCAGCAGTCTTAGGCCCCCTGCCCTCTAGGGCTGTATCCCATGGAACCTTACTAAGCAGGTTCCTGAAGAGGTCAAAGCCTGCTCTGTTGAAGTAAAGAAAGCCTGTATTCATTCAAGCTTTTATTTTGGAGAGAAACTTTTATCAGCATCTGATGAAAGAGGCTCAGAAATACCCCAACAGAAGTTTAGGATTATATGTTTGCAAAGTCAACACCTAACTTGAAGCACTATTTGACAGAAAGGAACTGTTGTCAAGATAACCAAACCAAAAATGACAGGCATTTGTTCAGTCTGTCACCAGCCTCAGGAGGACCGTTGCCTTGTTTTTTCTGATCTGGCAGTGGTGGCACTGTAGTTCATTTTTGGAATGCAGTGGTAGCCCTGTTTGTTTCAAATGTATGTAATAGCAGCAGGTACTGTATCAGCATGACTCTTAAAATAGTATTCTATGTATCTACTACATGGCTTAGCAGAAAGTAGAGATATCACAAGCAACCTTAACTGAATTTCCTTTTATTTCAGAAATAATTTTCTAGCACACTTAAAGATGAGTGTTTGGTACAAATATATGCTGAGATCACAGAATGTGGTCTAGAGTATGTGTAGAACAAATCTGAAGTAAGAGTAGGGGGCAGAGTTGAAGCTCAGAGGGAATGATGAACTTGATGAAGTGGAGGTTGTTGGGATAGACATAGGGCAGATGCCTTCAAGAGTCACCAGTTAGCACTGGGATAGCATTAAGGAAAGAATATGAATTGGCAGAGTCAAATGAGATAGATTTATTGATAGGTCTGAAAGGGACATAGGACTTTTAAGGTTCTTGGGTTGGGGCATGCATTGCTGTAGGGGAAGGGATGGCATCTGGTCGGATTTTAGGGCTGTTTCTTGTTTGTCTGGACCAGAGGTTTAGATTTGGATTAGAAAGAATTACTGAGGTAGATAAAGGCAAAGCTTGGACTGCGTTTGGCATTGGAGCTATAGGTGTTCCTATGTTCAGAAAGGCTGCTTAGTCTGAGTTACAAATCTTTAGCTTGGGCAGTCTTTTATGTGGGCATTATTTCCTGCAGACTAAATCATGGCATTTTGAGAAAGACTGAAGTTCAACTAATCATTCATGACCTTATTGATGCCATGTCATGATGTTGGAAAAAAGGATATAAAATACATCTCTGCCATCAGGTATATATTTTTGTTTCCTTTATGAATCCTTTAATTGCAATGTGACTGTTTCAGCTGCATGAACAGCTGAGCTGTCCCGAGGTCTATTGATTTCACCTTGCATATCTCCAGTTCTATAGCTACAGCTGACTTAATTTCTATAAAATTCATCCTGCCATACCAAATCATGTAGTGAGAGTGAATTAAAATAGCACTATGGTAAAGGTTATTCCCACACTCCATACATAGTAATGAACTAAACATCTGTTGGATTTCAGCAGGTTTAGAGTTGTGTTTGGGTTAACTAAGGCAAGATATAAGTTTTGAGGCCATGCTGTGTATTCCTATAAAAGAGGGAATAAAAAATTACTAGTGCAATTTAAGCTTGTCAAAATAATTACAATAATGATAAGAAATATGAGAATTTATCTGCTTATTCATAATATAAATTACAAAAATAGGTAAGAAAATAAGCAAATGTGAGAATTTTGGAAGTTAATGCTCTAAAAAAATCAGGGGATCTATCATTAAAGGAGGTTTCTTTCATCTTCTTCTGACTATGTCTATTCATTTAAACCTGTAATACAGTATAAAAACTTCTTTGTATAATTTAGTTTATCTCAAGATTTTACTGCCCTGTCATAAAGCTTATCACAGGCTAAAAGTTTTCTTTTATTTCTCTTTTTGTGAAGCCTGCCAAGCTCTGTATAAGCTGTCACTCACTGTATCAGACTCAGTGGATGAATAGAAGTTTGTTCACAATGAAGTTGTCCCACATTTCTCAGGGTCTTTTTTTTTTCCAGACCAATTACAGTCTATCCTATCTTCTAAAACCCCTACACAGAGTTTTTAAGTCAGAAATGATATCTCAGCAGTGCACCAAAATGTCATGCAATGGACCTAAGAAACTAGCAACAACATGTCACTTAATTTTTAGCAGTGGCTTCATTTTTATGTCTTTTATAAACATAATTTACAGCCAAAAGATATGTTAGTGGCTGAATATGGGAAAACTGATAAACCGTTTTAAACTGTCAATGTGAAATTATAGGATTGCTACTAACAGTGCTATCTCTTCAACCCAAGACAAAAGCAAGAGCTAAGAAGTCAGTAGGAGTTTCTTATTCTTGGCATCCTGACATCACAGTGGCTACTCTTATAGTACACATGTGAAACCTGACACAGAGGCATACCCCTCCACCTACAAAAGCCTAAATAGGCTACACAGTGTCAGTGATACATATGAGAGACACTGGAAAATGTCTGCTTGTGTACATGCACATAGATAAGTACCTTGCAGAAAAGCTCACACCAGGTAATATGTCTTTCTAGTGTCTTTAATTCTGAAGTAAATAACATTCAGTAATGAATGATGGGCTCTAAATACATAATGGAAGTACCATATTTGGTACTGAATTGCATGAAAACGTTAAGCATGAGTAACAATTTAGAGTATTCCTAGAGAATTTGCATCAGTGTAAAAATGTAAAAGATCAAGGGTAGTTTTTGCCAAAAGACTCACAAAGGCTGCGCACGTTTCTCTTCAACAACAGTGGGATGCAAGTGCCCCAGCCCCATTGCCTTGTGCAATGGTGCAAAACCAGGCTTAACACGAAAAAGTATTTCGGTGAGGGAACTTTTCAATGTGCAAAGGGGAGAATTTATAAAAATGTCATCTACGCCTGTTCTATGCCCTCTGTTAAGGTGGGTGAGAACTTAAGGAATTAAATGCTTGGGTGACTAAAAAGGATGAAGGGTCTTTCTCCTAATGTTACAGTACTTTATACCCTGTATCCTGAAATGTCTTTTCTTGAAGGCAAATCATGTCTCCAATCTTTTTAGGTTTTTATTTGAGTTTTATTTCATTGTGCTTTGTTGAGTGCACGTATACCAGTGGTTGAAAATAATGCTCATCTTGTCTAATAAGCCATTTACAGTATTTCTTTTAATTAGTTCTCCTTTCCCTGCATTATGCAGAACCATGGCAAAGAGCTGTTATTGGAATGTGTTTCAAGCTGGCTATGAATGAATGAATTGAAATGATTTTGACAATTACAAAGTGACATGAATGTAAAGGAATGCTGTGAAGATTCTTGTTAAACTTTTCTGAAGCTTTCCTGACATCTGTGTCTTGTCTGACTTCGGTATTTTGGTATGATTTGTTCTGTTTTCATCTGGATCATAATAATTTTTAGTGCTGTAAATCAGTTACTTTTAGTTGATTTTTTGGGGTTGGCCTTGTCTTTGTGTCAGCATCTTAAGCTGGAATTCTGGCCATTCAGAAGTTAAAGGGGAGGCATGGCACTGATGTTAGTGTATGCAAGGTGTTCACATGATGGTTTATGACTGTCCTTCTCTCATTACACCTAAATGTCAGCCAGATCTCAGTGAAAAAGATTTAGTTCTGCTGGAGTTTAGTAGCAGATTTTCAAATTGAGAAGGATGATAATGTTTCAGCTGTGAGGGTTACCTATTTATTTCCTCTACAAGGAAAGACACGAGTCTATGGTGCTATGCATGTGCTGCTGTATGCATACACACAGACAGCTTTACCACCTGTGTAAATTGTTACTGAGGTCCCTGGGATCTGGGATAATTCTTGGACCCTGAATGAGAAAACTGAAGAGCATAGAGCATTCATTAGCAGGTACTGCAGCAGTCTGCAGAAATTCACTTGATGATTAAAGGACATACTAAATAAGCAAATGTTTATTTCTGCAATTGCCCTGCAAGACTGTAATCCCTGCTCTCAAGGGAATGCCACACTGAGCTACAGAAAGCTACAGCAACATTTGCAGAGGGTTTCACTTGTCATGGTCAACTTTGAAGTAATGTTCTCGGCAGAGTTAACCTAGTTAAATAAACAAAAATAAAACCTCAAACAGTAAAACCAAAGTAACATTTGCACATTTGTCTGAACAACAAAAAATCTCACTGTGCAGATAAATGGCATTTTCTACTTTTGGTTTTAAATTCTTCAATGTCTTTTCTGTCTGGATTTCTAGTGGAGGAACTATTGGACAATTCATCATTGTTTCTGCATTATTTCTCTTGTGAAAATCAAATGCCTGGTCAGGGCCATAAACCAGAAGTGCCTTATTTTTAAAACCACCAGACATTTTCTTGGGAACGAGAACTGGAAATCAGCTGGAGAGAGATCCCAATTCAGTCCTCAACCCTGCAGGCCTTCAGTGAGGTGTACAAAAGAATATATGGGGAACAGACCTGCAAGGTATTTGAGCTTTTAAGGTGTCCAGGTTAGACTGAAACCCACACCTTTAAACTTTCCTGTGTGCGTGTAGGTGAAGGCATATTAATTCTCTGAGGTCAGGGACTGGGGTTTCCTTGGCTTCCCCAAGTGGGAAATCTGGGCTTAGTGCAGCCAGGGTTGTTGCTGTGTTGGAGCTGGAGTTATTTTCCAGATGGGGCTCTGTGGTTCTGTGAGTGCAGCTGTGTGCTCGTCTCTGTCTACAGAGAAAGTGCTGCTCATGCTCTGGATTTGGGTCCAGGGAGACCAGTGAAGACTAAGGAAAATAGAACTCTCTGATAATTTGATCGAAGGTAGTAAATGTTTGTGAACTGAAAACAATGGAGACAAAATTAATGAAGAGATCTATAACCATATGTAGTAGCATTCTACTAAATTGAGAATGTTTTATGCAGGGGGGATAGCTATCATCTATTCTACCTCCCTGGAAGGGGACTTTCAATGATTTGGGTGAAAATTGTGTGTGTATCTTTCATCCAATAGCTAAAGATCTATATAAATGCAATTATTTTTATTTTACTTTATGATAAATGGGAGGTCTGTCATGATGGTTTTTTTATGCTTTTATGCTTCTTGAATTACATTTCTAATAGCATTGAAGTATTTAGAGGAGGAGTGTAATGAGTTTCCATCAATGTATTAGTTCAAAAAATCATGAGTAGTTAGGGTTCAAAAGGACCTGAAGATCATCAAGGTCCATCCCCCTGCCATAAACAGGGACACTTCGCACTAAACCATGCAATTCAAGGCTTTGTCCAACCTGGCCTTGAACACTGCCAGGGATGGAGCACTCAGAACTTCCTTGGGCAACCCATTCCAGTGCCTCACCACCCTAACAGGAAAGAATTTCTTCCTTATATCCAATCTAAACCTCCCCTGTTTTAACCTGTTACCCCTTGTCCTGTCATTACAGTCCCTAATGAAGAGCCCCTTCCCAGCATCCCTATAGGCCCCCTTCAGATACTGGAAGGCTGCTATGAGGTCTCCACGCAGCCTTCTCTTCCCCAGACTGAACAGCCCCAACTTTGCCAGCCTGTCTTCATATGGGAGATGCTCCAGTCCCCTGATCATCCTCGTGGCCCTCCTCAGGACTTGTTCCAACAGCTCCATGTCCTTTTTATGTTGAGGACACCAGAACTGCACACAATACTCCAGGTAAGGTCTGACAAGAACAGAGTAGAAGTGCAGGATCACCTCCTTGGACCTGCTGGTTGCGATCCTTTGAATGCAGCCCAGGATACAGTTGGCTTTCTGGGCTGTGTGCACACACTGAAGCCAGCTCATGTTCATGTTCTCCTCGACCACCACCCCCAAGTCCTTCTCCACAGGGCTGCTCTGAATCTGTTCTCTGCCCAACCTGTAGCTGTGGCTGGGATTGCTCTGACCCAGGTGTAGGACCTTGCACTTGTCATGGTTAAACTTCATGAGGTTGGCATCAGCCCACCTCAGAAGCGGGTCAAGGTCCTTCTGGATGGCATTCCTTCCCTCCAGCGTATCCACCGAGTCACACAGCTTGGTGACATCGGCAAACTTGCTGAGGGTGCACTCAATCCCACTGTCCATGTCAGTGACAAAGATGTTGAACAAGACCGGTCCCAACACTGATCCCTCAGGGACACCACTCGTCACTGGTCTCCAGCCGGACACTGAGCCATTGACCACAACTCTCTGCGTGCAGCCATCCAGCCAGTTCTTTATCCACCGAGTGCCCCACCTATCAAATTGATGTCTCTCCAATTTAGAGACAAGGATATCGTGTGGGACAGTGTTGAACGCTTTGCACGAGTTCAGATAGATGACATCAACTGCTCTACCCCTGTCTATCAGTTCCGTAGCCCCATCGTAGAAGGCCACCAAATTGGTCAGTCAGAATTTCCCCTTAGTGAAGCCATGCTGGCTGCCACCAAGCACCTTGTTGTTTTTCATGTGCCTCAGGATGCCTTCCAGAAGAATCTGCTCCAGGAGCTTGCCAGGCACAGAGGTGAGACTGAGTGGTCTGTAATTCCCTGGGTCATCCATTTTCCCCTTCTTGAACATGGGGGTTATATTTCCCTTTTTCCAGTTGTTTGGAACTTTATCTGACTGCCATGATTTTTCAAATATGATGGCCAGTGGCTTAGCAACTTCACTCACCAGCTCCTTCAGGACCTGCGGATGGATTTCATCAGGTCCCATTACGTTCAGGTTCTTAAGATGGTCTTGAACCAGATCCTCTCCTACAGTGGGCCCAAGGTCTTCATTCTCACAAAGTTGATAGGACTGAGACAGGACTGAGAAAATATTTAAAGTTTTGTTTCTTTAGTGGAGGATAATTTTTTTAGAAGAAAGATGGTTTTGCTGAAATTCGTTGATCTTGTCTATCTGTGACATTATTCTAGTTTCTGAGCATGAAAATGTGCTTCTGTTACAGTTCTGTAAAATCATGAGTACAAATTTAAAGTTTTAAATTTTTTACAGATTTTGCATAGAATTTTACTTGGTTTTAGAACTCTTTTAAAGAAGCTTCACAATCAAAGCTACAGAAAAAAACAGTCAAAAAAGGTAAAAATGTAATTACCTGGTTTGGAATTCTGAAAAAAACAAAATGTTTTCACACTTCAGAACTCTTAGTGAAGGTAATTTTACCCTTTATGATATGCAGCCATTCTGCGAAAAGTTTTAAAGAGCAGCAGCTTTGCCTTTTTAGTAATAATCTCTATGGTAGATGCACTTCTCTTTGTCTTTGCAGGCTTTACTAACCACTGCAATTCTAAAAGTAATTGAATTCACATAATGACAACAATAGCAACAGAAAAATACATTGTGAGTCACATAAGGAATGATGGAAAAAGTATCATTAAGTTTTACCTTTCATTCCTCAAGAACACTGAATTTCATTAGTATTAATTCTTTGCTAAAAATTAGGATAAAAATGATACTGCTCTCGATACTAGCAGTCTCAAGTTTCCATTTGACTGTATACAATGTAATCCTGTAAAATGTATTTCTGTGTTATTTGGCTGCAGAAACACGCAGCCTTTGAGGAGTGCTGTGAATAGGTTTTCAATATAATGTATATTTTTAAAGCTCTAAGATGAGAAAGACATATCTCAAATTGATTACAGAACATATTTTACAGTTTGAGGTGCTGCATGACCACTGTGAGTTGTACATAAATCTTAATTCTTTTTGGCAATGATTTTTATATGTGGTTTGATTTATATTCTGAGACGCCAAGAGACTAGCAACATAAATCACGAAAATGAAGCAACCTAATATGCAATAGCTGGTTACAGAATTCGTAGTTGGTATTAGATAAAATAAAGTGTAAATTCTCAGATAATAGAGAACCTTAATCTACAGAGTTAATCCAGCTCTGTGTGCAGAAACATGACGAGATGACTGTGCTGGTTCATTTGGGCACTGGAACCCTTGGGCAAAGTCTTGTCTCTGATGTTAATGGCCAATTGGCTTGCCTGGTGTCAAGGTTTCACTTTGGTTCATGATCCTTCCCAAGCACTTTTTAACAGAAGGAACAGAAGAAACAGAAGGAACAGTTTCAGAGCAACTGACCAGTGGAAAACAGGGAGCAGAGCATTAAGAAGGAAGATTTGCACAAAGGCTGTTTGTGGAGTAGACTTTTTAAGTTGCATGGTACCATCAACCTGTAGCAGTTGGTTGTCAGTGGAGTCCTTCTCTGGGGTACATTACAAGAGACATCTTTGCTGACAGGCTTCGCATCTCTTTTCTGCCTGTGGTCACAGATTATATTTACTGGGGAGCTGTCTGAGTGAGAGGGCTTCAAAACCACAACAGACTGTGTTCACTGGAAGTCCAGCAAGTAGTACAAGCCAGCAAATTCCTGTATGTGAGAGTTTATATGAGCTTTTTAGTGCTTATATAAGTGAACAGGGGCATCTCCCCCTCTTTTTCTGTTAAGGATAAGGAAGAAGGGGAGAGGAGGGACAAGCACAGACATGTTGTTTTGTATTCCAAAACTATGCAAAGTCTTGGATTTTGAAAGAAAACTATTTAATGACATGGGGGCAAACTTGAATTTGGAATAGCAGCAGAAGCAACTAGATTTTGTGTAACAGTGTATTGCCAGCAAGTGTTTTATGAGGTGATCATTCACACTTAGTATTCTGCTACATCCGTCCTGTTTCTAAATGTGCCTGAGGTCTTTTAGTTCAAAAGATACAAGGATTAACAAATGTTGCATAGTTAACATTGTTGTTACACCATTACCTGGTCTTAGTCAATTGTGGCAACAACACCACACTTACAGAAATGCTCGTTAGATCTTAGCATAAACCAAATTTGAACCTCAAAACCACCAGTAGGTTATCTCCAATATTAAGACTGTCTCAAATCTATACTGTGAAAATAATGTCTTCTGGATTCCTGCCAACTCTCTTGTCACATCTTGCTTTTTTCACTGTTTTGGCTCTTTTCAGGGCATAACCTGAAGACTAGTAGCAACTTGAAATACACCAGACACAAAAGACTATTTGTAACACAGAGAGAGATTTTCTCTCAATGATGAGATTTCAAATGATAGGTGTGGGAAACATCTCTCCCTCTTTCTCTTTCCTCTTTTTGTTTATAACTGTTCCATTCCCATTTCACCATTGGATTAGTAGGCTTTGTGCCAGTAGATATATATTTTAGATATATACAATTGAAAATACCATGGTCACTGAATGAATGAAAAATACACTGTGTGACTTGTGAGGGGCAATACCCATGCTTTCTCCGGCTGACCTTGCTGACAAGACCTGTTAGTCAGCATGGGAGCCATTTGGAAGAGCAAGAGGCAAACAATTACAGGTTTGTGTGCCTAACCTTACTGGCAGGCAATATCCTGGAGACATTAATAAGATGTGAGATCACAAAACATCTGGAGAAATAACAGCTGACAAAAGGTAGCTATTTCTGATTCATAAGGAATAAATTGTGTCTGGCAACTCTGGAAATGGAGAAGAGCAGTAAAAAATGAGGCAGTTCAAACAGACATGAAGAAGAGTTGCAACATCCATGTTCTGCACAAAGATTTGCAGTTACAGCTGGAGAAATTACTTTAATAGTCATGCTCAGATAAGTTGACAGGCACTTGGTCTGGAGGTTTCTTTGTGCACAGTCTTTAATTAGCCTTTAATTAGATTAAGACTTTAATTCATCTTTAATCCACAGCTGATCTGTGCTCAGTGGGCTCTGATCACTTCACTGAAACTGTAATATTTCTAAGAAGGAAGTATAAGAAAATGTAACAAGTTGGGACAAAATGAAGACAGTGTGATTGTAATTCTTTAGCTGAATACAGCCCTTCATGTATAGGGGCATTTTGTAACAACCTGAACTTCAGAACAGACCACTTTCCCCACCTGTGCTGGGATCCTAAAAAGTGCATATTGTTTGTGTCCCCAGTAATAACAAAACCCTACTGTGGCTGTATCTCAGAGGAAATATAGCCTCATGTAACCCACAGATGTCCAGCCAGAGGGGAGAAAGTTATGTAGCTGAGATTATTCTGTTCTTATACTATATACATATACTATTCTGCAACCTGGAAACAATTTCATATTGATGACTTGCATATGTATGTTTGCAACAGGGCTGAAATTAACATTAAGATATTAATTAATTTGGATAAGTAGCTGATACTGTACTACAGGGAATTAACTGTAGTCACTTACCTGCTATTTTGTCTTTCTGGAAGAGGCTGCAGGAGATTTTCTGCAGTATCCAGGAATCAGCAACACAGTTCACCATCTATTCTCTCTTCTTATCACATGCTGTAATTTATTAAATGCCTTGATATCCACTGAGATTTAAACATCTGTGCATGCAAGTGAGCTAATGTGATTTATTTCATCTTGTAGCTGTTTGTAGGGAATTATTATTATGCTGTGTGCAAAGCACTGAAATGCCAGTACAGGGTTCTTACATAGGAGCTACAGAAATTAAAGCAGTGAGAAACCAGTGTCTTCCTGTAGGTTTTCACAGATGTGTTCATAATGTGGATTCTCTGATTTTATACTAGTGACTTCTTGCTTTCCCCAACAAGCACATGATTATGAGCAAGTAAAACTCATCCGTGCAGATTATTTAGCATAGAAACTGAATGGGGGCAAATGGGTATCTGCTTTCTAATTTCCCCATTGACAGGTATTTCAGAGCCTGAGCTGATATCCCTATTCCCTCCCAACTGTAGTCCTAAATCAGTAAAGTACTTGAGCATATATTTAGCCTTAGGTAGGTGCCTCAGTCCTGATGATTTTCACAAATTCTAAGATTTTTTTTAAACACATGTATTCTAATTTCAGTTGTTTTCATCAAGCAACTTTATAAATCCTAAAGTCTGAGCTTCAATTCCATTTCCGCTCCTGGAGGAGGCCAGAGTTGCCAGTGTTATCTAGTGTTTGAGGGATGCCTCCCAGTGGAGGCATCTGAAAACAGAGCTTGATGCTTTTTCTTTCTAGCTGTGAAAGATGAAGTCTTTTCTCTAATGATAAAGTTTCTTCCATAAATTGTAGTAAACTAGTAAATCTCTTTTTTCCCTTGTTTTTTTCTCCCAGAGAAAGGGTTAGATTGTTTTTTCACCCAGAGAAAAAACATCTGCCTTTTGCAGATGGTTGGCATAGTTTTTGACACAGGAGAAAGCTTGTAATGATGCAATACAGAGATTGGAGGGCTGTGTGGTATAAAACTACTTCCATATTTCTCCTTAAGAAATCCTGCATGCATCAGTGTTGGGGAAAGCAATTTCCCTATGAGCCACAGAAGGATAGCATTTGAGGATAAATGTATTTCCTCAAATGATTAAGAGCCAGTGTTTGCAAAGCACTTCATTATCTTTGGATGGGCAAGAACGCAAATTTAAGAGCACTGGCAATGATTGCTCTGAAACAGTTACTCACAGCTATTGTATGCAAACAGTAAAAAAACCAGTGAGTGGGACTGTCATTTAGGGTACAATTTAGGTACATTTAGATACATTAGGGTACAATTAGGGTACATTTAGGTACAAATCTAATTTGGGAAGATTTTTTTCAGATTATGTAGTTATTTAGTTCTCTTGGTGAAACCACTCACAGAAGGCTAAACAGATTTTGCTTATTGAAGTTGTTTAGTAGGTGTCAGTTCTGACCATGTAAAGGGTAATTCCACAAATGTTTGCTGTCAAGCGTGATACTTCCCAGTAACACTGGCTGGAAAATGATGCCATACTATGTCACTTGTATACCCAAACACAAGTTTTAGTTGTAGTGACTTCAAAATCTGTGGCACAATACCTACCATTTCAAAGCTCAGAGTCTTCCATTTTTGTTGGATTTATTCCTGGTTAGACTTAGGCTTTTTCTTTGTTCTCTACTTCATTATCTTTTATCTTTTTATGAGGACACTGAATGTCATTTTGTGTTATCATTACATCAAGGCAGAAATGTCTTTTCTTTATACTGTGGAAAACCAACATAGTTATACAAATGTGGAGCCAAGATAATCATATGCTGATAAATAGAGACCTAAAGTGCCTCATGAACAAGTAACTCCAATCAGAATTTGTTTCTGCCAAATGGAAAATGTTCCAGCAAGTGAGGGTAGGCAAAAATACTGTAATGAATTATAAATGTGAAGTGCTAGCAAACTGTTCAGCAATGTGTTGTAATGTTAAATATATAAGATATTAACATAAATTTTCTTTGAAAGTTATATGCCAGTGCCATGATTTTTAATACGGAAAGAGTAAGAAACCAATTGATTAGAATTTAAAGTATTTTATAACTTTTAAAGAAAAAAGTAGTGAAACATGTCTTCTCTCTGTTTCTGTGCTTTAAGACTTTTTTTGTGTGAGCAAAATGCAAAACTTTTGCATAAACAGGTATATTAATGGGCTAGTGTAGGAACCATACCCAGAAACTCTTAACAGGTGAGCTCCTTTTACTTTACAGATATGTAGTTAGTTCAGTGTAGTTCAGCATCAGTCAAGATCTGTCTCCAAATTCCCTCTTAGGCTCAGTACCCCTAGAACTTATATTCACCATATGTATTCATCATGATACAGTTACTAATGGGCATAATGTAAACTATACAAGTTGGGTCCTAAATTACTAATAGATTCAGTATCGCACAATTACATTCACCTGCCATTCAAATACATCCCAGAGAGGTGCAGATGCTGCATTCAGAGAGAGACATTTGAGAAATGCAGGCATGGATACTAGTACCAGAACAGGGGTGGCTCTTTACAAGGAAGTATCATGTAGTCTTTCCATAAATATAAAAATATGGGATCTGCTAAATGGACCCTCCATTTCTTGATGATCGAGGGTGAAGGATGGCTCTCTGGAAGATACTTGCTAACTAAACACATTTTGCTGACCATATACAGAAGTAAGTGGGTGAAATCCTAGTTGTTACTTTTTTGTTGTTTCATGGTGGTGTTTGTGTTTTTTATTTATTAATTTTTTTAAACACAGGTGTTAGATGAGATGATCTAATGTTCCCTTCTGACCCTAAGGCAAAGTGCAGCCTCTACTTGATAATATTCATTGAGCTCTCTCAAACCCTTTTTACCAGGCCTTTGGGGAAGGAGGCTCCTAATGGTGAAGAATTTTATAGAGCAGAAAAGTGTTTGCCAGCAGAAATATTTGCTGTTGGCAGTTGATTTTTTGGGGAGGACGGGAGGGTCGCCAAGATTTTCATTTGAAATGCCTTTTAAATCTTCATTAAGGGTGCCTGTGGCAATATTTAGGCATGTCTTTGTATGTTTTTCCCTGAAAAAATAAATAGCTTTCCCCCCCCCCCCCCCCCCCCCCCCCCCCCTTTTTAA
>NDXB01012756.1:89282-101278 GCA_002631895.1 Agapornis roseicollis | reverse complement strand
TTTTTTTTTTTTTTTCCCCAAAAAAAAAAAAATTTTTCCCCCCCCCCCCCCCCCAAGGCAGAGAAACAAGGGTTTGCCTTTTATTTCATGGCAGAGGTAAATTTAATCTCATATTTGTGTGTCTTGGGGAATAAAAATAAGGGATATGACTAGCATCTGTCTCATGTCACCTTTCTTGGAAGCAATGCTTTCCAGCTTTGCTAAATTCATCCATCTCTTGAACAAACTGACAGAGATTTAGAGAGCCAGAGCTGTATTTCTGTTAGGACTGTGCACTGCTCACTATTTGAAATGATGGTCATTTTTAAAAAGCAGGTCTAGAAACTTTGATAAAAATAGCACAATCTAATGGTGTGATTTGTAACCATGGATTAGTCATCAAACACGCAACCTGCCAGATAACCAGGTATTAGTCCATTGTACAGGTTCCACACAATCGCCAGCTGGCTCCGTATCTTCAAAGCAATCTGGAAAACTTAGGATGGCTTTTGGGTAGGAACACTGACAAAATGTCTGCAAGCCTTTCCCACCATTTTTCCATTCAGAATTTAGAAATGATGATAGCTTTTTGGAAAATACTTTGCTTATGAGCTGCTTCATTCAGTATGATGCTCTGAGCAGAAGACAGTGCAAAGAGTCATGCTGTGATGCACAATCTGTCCCTGAACTGCGTGAATAGTGCCTTTTGTCCCTGACCACAACAGAGACAACTGACTAGCCCACGATAGGTACTGCTGGGGTGGGTTGTCCTCTGAAGAGACAGATGTCATAAATGAATGATATACAGCAGGCAGTGTGGCTTGTAGGGCTCACAATGGCTGCAACATCCAAAGGCCATATGTAGTGATCTCATTAGTTTCTTCATTGTCTCTTGCACAGGCTGTTGGAAATGTTTAAAAGTGCAAGTTCAAAAGGGAAAGTAATGTATCATGTTTGGATTTTCCCCTTCAGTCATGCAAAGCAAACAGAGAACCTGCTGTGTTTGGAAGCTAGAATTTTTAGAGACAAGGGCATATCTTACTTGTCTCATATGACTTTGCTTCACACCATATTTCATGACTGCCTCCCACAGTCAAAGAGTCCAAAAAGATATTGAAGACATGCAAAGTCCTCTGGGTATTTTCAACCTGTGATATTTATCCACTTGGTTCTATTTAAGCCCCAGCAGATGTTTATTTTCTGCTAGAAATTTAAGAGAGACATCTGCAGAATTCCTGGGATGTTCAGTTTTAGATAGGGCTATGAAGAAAAACACACGATATTGGGAAATGTTTTATTGTATTCCTTTTTAGTGTTATTTCTCTGTCCTCATTTTCAAATGAGTATTAGAGGCACAGACATATTCTGCAACTCTGGGAAACCTCTTGATCTTGTTGCTCAGCAGCACTTTACATTGTCTTTACTCCCTGTTTTCATCAATGGGATGTTTCCTTCCAGTCCATATTTTATACTGTTTAACTATGGTTTCCTAGCTTCTCAGAAGAGCTTGTTTCTTCCTGAACTGGGCAGCCCTTTTACAGCAAACACCAAGTGGAAAAATTTTCCTGGGCAAGATTTTTTACAGAGGCAATATCTTTATTTTCAGCAGAATATATTAAACTGCAATTGGCAGCTTTGAAAGCATGGTAGACCATTTAAATTTAGCTTTTAAACTTAACACAAACACAAACTGTTATATTTCTTACCTACAACTGAGTATCTTTAAAAATGATGAAAAGTAAAAGCAAAATAATCTTTGATGCTTTGATAAACAAAAGCATCAGTAAAGGTCTTTCTAATCTTATCCTTACTCCGTAATTTACAAACTCATTAGTGCAAATGCAAACTAATATTTAAAATGTGTGATTAGGTATTAATTGTTTAATTACAGACAATAATTGATGGGAATTGCAATCTGGAAGGATTTTTCTGTTTTACCTTCATTGTGCTGCTGTCTCAGATGGGTTTCCTACTGGGTGTTAAAGGTAGTCTAAAAACTTGATTTTGGATTCAAAACTTAACTGTTCCTGGAGGAGAATGATATTTGAATGATTAATGGCTGATGTCCAGTTCAGTTTTTTTTTGAGTTTTGCTGCCTTTGTGTTTCTGAGTTCAGAATCACCATGGTCCTTATTGCCTTGCATCTAAAATCTGTCAGCATAGCCCTGAATTATTCTTTTTGTTCTCCACAGACAGTCTTTCCAGAAGAGAACAATAATCCCCTTGACTCACTTTACAGTGCATTGAACTTCCTCTATCTCCAACTGAATTTAGTAGTAGTGTAGGAAAATGGTGTGGTTTTAGTGAAATATGACAAATAGTTTTCTACCCAATGTATAATTCATCTTGTAAATGTTATACGCATGTATCTAAATTGTGGTTGCAGGCCACACTACAGTGGCTTGGAAAATCACACCAGTGGTGGGAACTTCTGAAGTTTTGTCTGACTGGTGGAAGGCAGCATAATGTCCAAAACCAAGGGCTGACACAGCCTTGTTTCTTCCAAGTGGTAGAAACTGAGGTTGGAGTCACAGCCTTTGTGTGTGTATGGATTTCTGGTGGGATATACCAGCGCAGCACATTAAAATTTGCTGCAGTATTAGCAATTTCCTGGCTGCTGTTTCCACTTAAAGAAGATACCATCTATGCCTGTGACATAAGAATAAATAATTTATATAAATATTTTCCAAGTGGAATTACTCATTATTAACACAGTTCTGAAGACAAATGCAAACGACATGTGTCAGCAACAACATTATTATTAAGGAATTCAGACTTCAAATCCCATCATGATTCATAGAGCACCTGACTGATATTTTTTGCTGCTCAATTTCATTTTTCTTCTTCACTAAATATGAAAATGTCTTATGGGCATATTTCCTCTAATTATGCATCTGACTGATGCTGTACCACAGGTTTACCTGAAGGCTTGTGTTGTTTGGTAAATTGGAAACACAGGGAAGGATTCCTTGGGTAGCACATCTGCTCAAATATTGTGCAAGTGGAGGAGAAATGGAGCAGGTGACATTAGGTGAAGAGAAACTGAACAGGTCCACCTGAAATGAAAATGTGGGGTGAGATGGGAAGACAATCAAGACCTTTTTCACTGTGAAGGAAGGGCTGTGAGGCTAGTCTTCAGTGAAACCTGACTGAAGCCTGTGCATTAGTAGACTCAGCTTCTAGTGCCTCAGGTCAATGGCTTCTTGCATATGTATAAGGTGCTAGGAAGGCAGTGAAAACTATGGTAAAATGAAGTAGTTAAATCATTAAGTAAATTCTGAATTCTCCTCTAGTTTACCCCATTTTTCAGACTTTACTGAGGAAAGGTTAGCGTTTTGGTGCAGGTCTGAACATCAAATCATTGGCAGAGGGATGGAGCAGGACCTGCTGCTGTTTAGCTTCTGGTGCTTTAGTCTCACTGCTGCAAAAAGTACTTCTAAATTTTACATTTTATTTTCTTCCTTAAAAATACTTCACATTGATTCACATCAATACAGGGATCAATTTTTATACTCTATGGAATGAAAGAAGAGAGAGGATGAAAAGTATGTAATTAATTGCAAATAATCTTGCCTATAATGTTTTAAGTAATTAATTTGGTTTAGTTTGTTGTTTCCCCCCCACCCTGCCACCCCCCCTCCCCCCCAAAATAAGTCTGCCATGCTTTCCTGCCTCAGGTCTCTTAAATCACAGCTGAATCTCTTTTATGAGGCCTAGGGGAAAGTCGAAGGTTATGTTCCTTGCTTTCTTTTGTAAATATGTTACAGTCGATTTCATCTAGAATCTGGCTCTTTTCACAGCTGGTTGTTGAGTCAGTTGTATAGGCTCTACTGTGATTTAAATCACTTAATATCCTGTCTTTTTTCTTTTTTTTCTTTTTTTCTCTTTTGGTAATGTTTCTTTCTAAAATATGAAGAGCACCAGTGTTCACACTGATGTAGGTTTTAAAAAGTACACTGTGGTTTCATTGGACATCTAAAGTTATATTTCCTCTATAGGTATGGTACGTGCAAAATGGAAAAAAAAATGCACCAGCCTAAGTAATACATCAAATAATGTACCAAGTTTTATCAGATTTTTTTCCAACTCAAATAAAGCAGGAGGACAGGAAGGTATATTAAGATGAACAACAGTTATTTCAGAGAAATATTTGATTGATGATACATTTCCCATTGTCTGAAACTCTTCATGTTCTTATTTCTGTGTTTTTCTTCTTTATGCTCCCTCAGTGCTAATCAGTAAATCAGCTATCAGACCTTATTTAGAAACCTATACAATAACGGTAGATTAATTTTATAGGTGCACACTTCATGATTTGAGGAAGTCAGGAATTTTGTTTTCTTACTTCTGCTTTTCAATAAAAATTGTTGTTTCCACAGAATTCACAGGCTCTGTCAATCTGAATACAAGCACTTTGCTTACAGATCTGTATTAAAGTATGTTGTTTGAAATCAAGTGGGTAATGAAGTCAATAGAACAAAACAATATCCATCCATTTCATGGAAGTGGCACTTCTCTGTGCATTTGGGGCTGCTTTACATGCATCAGACATGTACTGCAACACTCTCAGTTTGCAGTAACTTGTTTAAGGTTTTTGTCTCTTGGGCCAAGTTCACAGGTTTATGGAGACAACTGATTTTCCAGACCTAAAAATAGAAATTTGATGGTTTTGCTATTTGCAAAACAGAAGAAAAGAAAAAAGCACACTGAGAAGCTGCACGGTCCTGTGTGTAAGGTATTTGCTAGCATTTGTGGGATTGATCTAAACTTCGCATGCTTTGCTGTTTTTTTCTACCAAGCTTGAATCAGGATTCTGTTTCATCTGCAGCTGAAGCTGACAGCTGGTGAAAGAGAATAAAAAACCTTTGGGGTTTTGGCCCATCATTAACTGCTTTATAGTGAAAATTTTTAAGCGTCTGAACAAAAAAAAAAATGCAATGTGTGTCCTCCAGCAGTACATGTTTGCTCTTGATTCTTACGTCTTTAGTTTTCTTGCCAGAGGGGTAGGTGTATTTGCTGTGCGGGGGAAATATGACTAAACTTGGCTTGAAACTTAACAAATTGTACACTCTTTGCTTATAATTATTAAACCACATATTAGCACATCTGTCTTTAAATCTCCAGCGACCCTTAGACTCAGCTTTCTGCACTGGGATATGACATGAGTAGGTGATGGAGCAGAGGAAGCAGAACTCTTCATGCAGCAATGAGGAGCCCATCCTCCCTCTTGTTCATCTATCAAAGGCCTAGGTTCCATTCAGGTCATTGTTTTTTTGTCATAATGGTCTTCCAGTGCTCCAAGATATTTCTCTATAAAATATTCCTTTTTTTCACCCTCTCCTCTCCCAGATCAACTTTAATACTCTACGGCTTGGTCAGGTTTTCTGCATCTTTTTCTTCTGTGAAATGACACTGAGTCCCACAAATGCCCAGTGATTTCTTCTTGTACAATCAGAATAAATAGGATTTATGCCAGTAAATCCATGGAAGAGAGAATCCATCCCACAAAACAGAACAGAAACAACTCAGACAATCTGGAGATTCTTGAAGACCACTATAGCTCCTGTGCTGCAGTGGTGGCATCACTTGTACAGGGATTCATAGTCCTGATCTTTGACAAAATGAATGTATCCTGCTATTATATTTTCCATCCAGTGTGTACCTTTTCCATATCAAAAGGTTTCTGAATTCCTGTAAATTCCTCACTGTGCAGCTGCAGGCTGCTGTAAACAAAAGGTATTGCCATTTTCCTGAATGAATGTAACTTTATTCCCCTATACTCCCCTACAACTTGACTTGTTGACGATTTCAAGATAAATTCCCTCTATTTTTTTTTTATTTTTTTATTTTGAATGCTGTCTGGCGTGCCCAGTCAACATCCATCTGGAGATTTTTAATTGGGAAGTGGCAAGTCTTTCCTTTTAATTGCAACATGACAGTAGAATAAAATAGGATATCAAATATGTTATATCTGCTGTGGTTGTTAAGACTTATCATCTGGGTCTTAATTTGCAACTACTTTTTGTGCAATAAAAGGCAGAACTTGTACAATTTTATTTATTCATTTATTTAAAGAAAAGTAATAACCAGATCATAGTAATTATATTTCAGGAAAAAAGTAATGTGATGCCATTGAGGCCCCAGGCAGCCTAGTGCCCAGTTACTGTGGGGACTAAGTTCAGACAACAGCGGCAAAAGAACAGAACAATGAAGTGCTCCCCACGTGCTCCCGTGGTATAGACAAGTCAATCCATCATGAGTGCATAGCCTAGCATCTGGGAGATCCAGATGATACACACTGTAGTTTTCCTGCATCAGCAGTAGTGTCTCTATTGTTGCCATTTAAAAGCGCTTTTCTAGTGAGGCCTAGGGCATGATTGAAGTGCTTGTTATTGCAATTGCTCTGGCTCAATCAATCTTCATGTGTGATACAAGACCAACTCTTGGGCTCTTTATCTGCCCCTTCTGCTTGCAATTGTTAAGAATGCACTTGCTGACCTAAGAGCTAACAATTCCTTTTATGTGAACCATATGCATGTACTACTTAGTCAGGATGACACCTTTTAATTGTGATTCTAATTGCTCAACACAAAATATTTGTTTTAACTGACTAACTCCCAGTCAAGCCTCCATCTTGGTATGTTTATGACTGCTTTTTTTATAACATACATTCCTGTGGATTATTTTGCAAGCTGTCTCATGAGTGTGTTAAGCATACATGCATCCTTACTACAGACCTATAGCTATAATTCAGGTGAATCATCATTCCCCTTGTTGAAGTTTTACAGCAAAATATTTGGCTAAATACAGACAGGAGAGGTCTGTTTAGGGATCAGAGTAAGAGCAACCTAGGTTTGTCATGCAAGGAAGAAAATTGCCTTAGACATGCAGTTCATTTGGATTTAATATGTCTACAGCTGGGCAGTATATTTAAAAGTTAAGTGCTGTTCTACTGTCAAAATACTCAGGGCCTGGTTCACTCTCAGTGTGTATCAACACAAGGCCCTTGAATAGGATTTCTGGAATAGAAAACTAGCATAAGCTATCATTTGCAGGACCAGTGTGTTTAAATCTCCTTTGCAAGTGGAGAAGGGTTAATGTGGCTTCAACATACAGGGCCCTGACATGGGTAGCTAGAGGATGTACTGACTCAGAGCATCAGTGCTGAGGCTCTGGAAACTACAACTATAAACAAACCCCACATTTGTTCCTACAGACATCCAGCTGTCCTTTCTCAGACCTGCACTATGAATATGCTTAAAAATGCTTTGTCTTCAGGAGATGCTTTAAGTAATCCCTTATATTATTTTGAACTTAGATAAAACCCATCTGTGGGCTGTGTGATCAAGAAGGTGCAGGGCAAAAACTGCCCTGGCACAAATCTCATTTGATCTAATGAATGCTTATTGTCATCTTGGAAAAAGAAACAAAACAGAAAATCCAGCTGCCCATACTGTAGTACCTAAAGACCTCAGAAAATGGAGGAGTGATGTGAAGAAGGAAAAAATTCCTTAAACCTGAATTTGCAGTATGGCAGATTGAAATACCAAACTTCTGTTTTTTCCCAGACTATGGCTGTTTTATTTTCAGACTTTCTGTCACCCCTTTTGCCTTTTTCTTTCTGTTGTTTGATGGTTCATTGACCAAAATGCTCTCATTCTGCTTGGACTGTTTATGTAACATGTCCACTAATTTGAGTAATTGTAAATACTACTGTCCTACAGTGCTCTGTTTGTTCAGAATTCAACCATGTAATTACTTGGTGCAGGAGGATTGACCGTATCATTCTCTGCTGTGTTCAGAAAGATTCATTGGCTTTTGGAGGAGAAGTGAAGCAATTGGAAGATCTTACAAATAATATGTAGAGCTCTGTGTCCTACTTTATTTTTATGACATTAGATAATTTGGATTTGTTTTCTAGTCACGCTGTTAACTCTGTCCCACTCTCTTTCCCATGCCCCTGTGAACAAAGAAAATTCTGCTAAAATATCACCTATTCTCAGGAAAATCTAGTTTAGCATTGTGACTAGAATAGATTTTTTTAAAGAATGCTATTTCTCATGTAATAAAACAAAGCTCAGCTCCTGTATCTGCTGCCAGCAGGGGATTTCATGGATAAATTCCTTGTCTCTTGCTGCTGCAGTCATTTGAGAAGGTTATCCCCTTTCTGCAGGATGAGGAACTGAAAGAGGAGACAATAACAGTAAATCTGAGGCTGACTGGCAGATGTCAGTTCTCTTGTTTCTACCTCATGGCTGTGATTCCTGGCCCAGCTCTGCCTTTCCAGGCTGTGTTTTGCCTTTGCATCACCCTGGAACTCAAACCAACAGCCACACCAGCAGCTGCTGAGAGCGTAAGTCTTCTGCACTAAGGTCCAGTCACCCAAATTCGTGCAATACCCATTACAGCCATTCAGACCTTTGCAGCCAAGCCTAAGTCCACCTGTAACTTCACTGTTTATGTTCATATTTTAACACATACAGGCTAGTTTTCAAAAGGAGTTTTCCCACCTTGCTTTAGTACAAGGAAATAATGCCACAGTAGACCTAAAGTGGGTGTAAACTAATCAGCTCTTCAGATTAATGCAGTCCAGCCTTCTTGGTTATATACCCTTGGTGAAGCCCATTACTGGAAGTCAGTTTTACCTGGTGAGGGCACTCGAGCAGGCAGTCTGCCCTTCCATTGCCACCTGCAGTGGAGGGGAGGCTCTGCAGAATGGTCTGTTCACCCGTTGCAGGGCTTCATCTTGGCAACTAGGCAGAAATTTAGTGTTCAAGAGGGACCTGTGGATGAAGCACAGGCATCCCTTTCATCAGAGCTAACCATGAGGGTCTCTGTGGTAGGCACCACACTGCTGGGGCAGGGGTCTGTTGCTGGTTTGCTGCTCGCATAAAAAACACTGACTGGTAGCACCTTTCCTTAACACACTTTGCTATTAAGTGCTCTCTGCAAAACATATAGTAATAGATTACTTCCTCTGGTAGCGTTATGCATACAGGCTTTTCAGAGAACTGTTATTGCCAAATACTTTTAAGAGACGGAACCACAAATTAGAATCGAAGTAGGCAGAAAGATTTCAATACAACCCTGAATCTGTGCTTCAGGTACAAGAGGGACTGAGGTTTGATATGTGACTTCATGTTAAAGTCCTGACTTCAGCACATCCTGCTGTTTTGTTGGGTTTTTTTTTGTTTTTCAGTCTCTCTTCATGCATGATACTAAGGCCAGACATCACCTCAGAGATCTCACTCCAAGCATAAAGTAACCAACACTAAGTTTATATAATGTTCAGTACTGTGGTGGCTGACACTCCCTTTTTGGGTGTACTTTCTATACCTGCAGATAGTAAGTGGTGAGTACTGCCATAAAGAAACCAAGTTGTTAAACAACAAAGTTAAGTAACTTGCCCAAGGACACACTTTGAAGTGGCTGGTTCCAGGTGGATTCTTGTGGTGCACCACTGAAAGCAGTACAGCTTAGCACGAGCAGAATGGATCACCTATGGAATCTTTCAGCAGAGTGCTGCAGATGTAAGTTTTCTGTACTAAAGAGAATAGATCCTGCTGGCTTCGTTTCAAGGGATTAGAAATTAGTTCAGAGTGAAATGGGAACAGGTGGAAGCCTATCTTCTTCCCAACTGTTACTGTGTTTCTCCTTTGCTGCGCTGAAAGTCTGCAGTTGTATAATTGTGAAGGCAATTTTAGATTCCTTTGTACTCAAGAATACAGTAAGTTGTGTTTTACCTGTCCGTCTCTGGAGAAGAAAAGCTTTAATTAAGTCTTACTTTAATTATGTCCCATCTATACAGTACCTAAATGCGTTATGAGAGTATGACATTTGCTATTTGCCTGCCTTCTGGGAAGGTTTGGATACTGAATCTTCTCATGCTGTAGAAAGTTCCAAGTGCTATTATTAAAAGAACATGTGAAATAATATGCATTGTTATAATAATTGCTAAGTAGTCGTGAAAACCTGAGTGATTAAAGTACGATCTAGAACTTTCTTCTGAAATAATAGAGTTCTGTGTCCATACAGAAATTCCCCAACAATGGTGGTTCTGATGATCTGCTGGTATGGCTGGTGTCCTGGATAAGAGCCTCAGTTCACAGAAATCAGATTTTTACCAGTCTCTTTGGTAACACTGTATTACCATAATATGCTGTGCCAATATATAGTTTAATTAAAAAAAACCCCAGTCTTTGCAGGTTGTCTTACCTTAAGTAAGATAATGAGAATGTTGCAGTTTCTAATATTTATTGAAAATAATGTCCTTGAAATGGATTTTCAGGCACTATTTTATTACAAGCTCTGAGTGCTGGTGGCCAAGAGATTGATAGGAATGTACATAAACAAAACGTTCAGCTTTTTAAGGGGTCCTTAATCTCCTATGCTGCATATCCATTAGTCTTTCTCAACCTGTTTGCTTAGTGGAAATTTAAGCCTATAAATATGATAAGAATGAGAAGCCATGGACTTCTCTGTGTCTTCCCTGTCTCAATTCTCAGTAAGAAGCCCTAGGATAGTGGTAGGTGTTTCAGATATTTTTAAACATCTGCACTGGGCTGCTACATGTTATCTANTCTTTCTCAACCTGTTTGCTTAGTGGAAATTTAAGCCTATAAATATGATAAGAATGAGAAGCCATGGACTTCTCTGTGTCTTCCCTGTCTCAATTCTCAGTAAGAAGCCCTAGGATAGTGGTAGGTGTTTCAGATATTTTTAAACATCTGCGCTGGGCTGCTACATGTTATCTATGAGGGAAGAATAATATTTCTTATATATTTTTAAATATATTTTTAAATATATGTAGTTTTTCTATATTCTGTTCAAGTTGTCACAGCTTGACGTGTGAATCTACTTCGTTCTAAGGGAAGCCAACATGCAGCAACTGAAAATATATTTGTCTTCATGCATCAAAGTAAATATTATTCACTTGAAGATGACATATGTCCCCAGGGCAGCAGACTGACTCCCCTGAAGGTGAATGTGCATCCAGTCAGGGTGCATAATTGGGACTGGTTTTGTTCCACCCCTGTTTACTTTTGCCCTCCAGTCAGTTATGTTGTCCAGACCTGTTTGTAGTCTGTTGCATTATCCCACAGCCTTTGGTGTCTTTTGCACATGCCTCTTTTCTGCCTTGAAAACTTGAGCTCTCAAGCCATGCCCTTGCACAGGAGTGGTCTGAAGGTTTTTATATCAATCATATTTGGTCTTATTCTCCTCTTAATGAGCAGAGTGGTACCTTCTCTAACAGCCGTGATTTGCAGTGACACTAACAGCAGTGATTTGCAAGGCATATGTTTCCAGCAATTCTGGTACAAACTCATATTTAAAAATATCTTTTCCCTTTTCAAGTGATACCAGGCAACAAAAAAGTGATAATGTTTTGCAGGGAAACATTAAGAGGTGATGGTAAGAAGTCCATGGACACTGATATTACAGTAAGCTTCTGAGCTGATGTTAAATGCTGAGTAACATGATTTTGTGCCCAGCCAGTTTTGCAGAGAGTATGAATTTTGCATTGCACAGAAACTAATTTTTCCTTTTTGGAAAATCTTTTCCATATTTAGCACTGTTTGGGGCCTACTTAGAGGAATGTAATAGTGCTGCAAATAATACCTTATTGCAGGAGTGTGTGTAGCAAATAATAGATCAACAATGCTTCATCTCAGCTTCACAGAATTGATCTGCCAAAGGGTGTCTGTCATCTCAGCTCTTGGTATTTCCGTAATATGCCCTGTGTTCCAGTATCAGAGATTTTGTTCCTTCAAAGGAGGTACAGACAGATAACATTTGAACTCCCACTGGACTGATGACATGGAAGCATTTCTCAGAATGCAAAGGAGGATGTTGGTTTCTAACATTCCCAAGCCCCTTGCTGTTGCTCTCAAGAAGTTGGAGGTGTTAATGCACAAGAAAGGTGATTGCTTTCCTTACCCATTCCTCTACTGCACAGTTTCAAGATCTTGTAATCAAGTTACTGCCATAAAAAAAACAAACCCCAAAAAAAAAAAAAA
>NDXB01012756.1:63478-89146 GCA_002631895.1 Agapornis roseicollis | reverse complement strand
AACTGCCAAAAAAAAAAAAAACCCAAAAAAAAAAAAAAAACCCAAACAAACAAACAAACAAAACCCAAACCCAAAACTGTTATCTTTTGTATACTTCTGTTTACAATGCCTCAACTGTGCTATTCAGAAGCAAAAGATACATTAATAACTGGGCATCTTGCTTTTATTAAGCCCTGTTTGCACTGGGGATAGGTCAACATGAGGAGTGGTATAGTGGACCTGGCACCCATGCTTGTGAGTCTTTCTTTATATGGTCCTCATGAAGATGTGCCTTATATATATTTAGGGCTGAATTTGATGTAGTTCCTTCAAGGAAGAGAGCAAGGGATGCAGAACAAAAGAGTAGAGGATGAAATGTATTTTCATAACTATACATCCTTTCCCATACATCAGATCATGGTGGAGTTGTGTGTGCTGTGACACCTTTTGGGTGATGCTTAGGAAAATTTTATAGGCCAGTGGAGCTTAAGTACGCTGTTATCCTACACTCACCTGCCCAGATCTGGAAGCCTGGACATGTAAAGAAGGAATATGGGGAGGCAGAAAGTGATGGAAAATGTACAGAGGTAATCCTCCTTGGTGAACACAAAGGCCACAATTTGTCCTCTGCTTTCCTTCTACCTGCCCACCTCAGTTAGGATCAGGGAGAGACTGATAGTTTGATTACTTGCCTTCACAACTTTTCACATTGGCAATCTCTGGATTAAAAGAAAGTAACTGAGTGTCCAGTGTTCTCACCTAATTTTAAAAGTCTGCAATAAGCCTTTTTTTAATACTTCCACCTCCTCATTTCTGGCATACTGGCTTGATTATGTATTGTTTCTAGTATCCTCTTCACAAACATAATTCTTCTTGTCTTTTGTCATATATTTACTAGGACTCTGCTGGGCCACTGTTTTAATAAATCCTACATGCTCGCATTCTCATCCCTCTCACCTCAGTTTTTAACCAGGTATCAGTTACACTAATAACCTTATAAATCTGAAGGTGGTTCTGTTAGACTGGGAACTGGCTCATTGATGCATACCATTTACATAAGAGAAACCCAGCTTTTCATTTGTTGTGTGGTTTCTCATTTGTCATAGTTCGTTTTTGCTTGTGCGTACTACTGTAACATGTTTTTTTCTTGTCATCCAGCCGAATGCCAACAGCAGTTAGGAAATGAAGGCAGCAAAGAATTTCCATTAGACATGGTGGAAGCATTCTTTACTGCTTGATGTCTCTGCTTTTGAAGGATTATCTTTCCTTTGATAGTACCCATATTTCTCTCTCTGCCTTCTTCCTTTAATGGTTTCTGAAATTTCAAAGTAATGCTTTTCCACCCCACTATGCTTAGGGCTATTAACTGCCTTAATAGTAAATGTTTCATATGCTTAAGTTTTGTCAGTGCAAGGGTTTTCTTGCAGAACTGCTACCAGAAAATCAGTTTAGTGTACAGCTTTTCTGAGGTTTATTGTTGTTGTGGCTTGCATCTCACATGAGGCTTGAAAATAAATCAGTCCCCTTTTGAAAATCTCACCGGTACAGTTTCTTTGGAAACACTTGCCAGTGTCTCACATTTAAATAATTGTGAAGATAGATATTGAAGCTAAATAATGGCCAGTGTCTTCAATGTCCAATAACAATCAATGGCACATCAAGGCTTCATGGCTGTCATCACGTAGCCCATGACAACACAGGGGATTCCCAGAGTGACAGCATGAATAGAGTGTTGACCTTTCTCTTTCCAAAGCTGCTTGCTGCTTGGGAGAGGCAGGAGGACAGAGGCAGGCTGTCACGCATGCTGCCATTTGTCCTCCTGTCTAGAGCTCCCCTTCATCCACCACACAGTTCATATTGATATTTTACACTGCAGGACTTCTATCAGGAAGATTTTTAATTTTTTTAAACAAACACGTAAAGTCATGTAAAGTGTTCAATAATGCATGAATGAGGATTCAAATATAACATATTTTGGTTACTTGTAATGATCTAGGATTTTCTTTTCATTTATTGCTAAGGTCACAAATAGTTCTGCAATTGCTCTTCTCTTCTCCCATTCGTATCACCTTTTGAGCTTGGTGGGAGCTTGGTCATCTGTTTTGGTAGGTTGCAGATGAGATAAAGGTGAGCAGCTCTCTAATCTTCTGCTTCTGCTTGGATGAGGGTGAAAGGAGTCTGGATTTAAGCCTTCACCTTCTGTTTCCTTTGGCTTTCAAAGATGTAAGATGCTTCCTTGTGCTTTTCAGCTGTTAACCTGGGTCAGCTCTGATCTGGGTTGTAGCCACAGGTGTCTCTATGTGGAACAGTTAAAAATGTGTGACCTAATAGAGGAAAGAGGGCATTGAGGATTTGGGTTCATGTCCCAGCTTGGTGTTGTGACTTCAAAGGAGGAATTCAAGAGTATTCCTGTGTGTCATGACTATATCTGAAGGTGAAATACATTGAGTGTGATACACTGGGTTACCATAACAATTGTTTTTTGGAGTGGGGTTTCTTTTTTTTAAAGTGGTAAGTCCAGTAAGTTCCCTTAAGCCCTCAGTACACTGAGGGTTTCCACTTTTTAGGAGTATAAGCCAGTTAACTATGGAAATTTCCAGAGTTGCTTGGAGTCAAATTATTAAAATATGCAGCTCTTCTATAGTATAATGGTCTCTCTCTGTGGCATTAATCCTTCTCCTTTTCATACAATGCACTTGAAACGCTGCTTTTCTCTGTAGGCGGCACGTATTGTCATAACTTCACTTCAAGAACTATTCACCTTTTAAATGTAGAAAACAGTTCTCATTGTACTTCAGCTAGAGAATAATCCCTTTTCTTTCACTCCCTCATCTTCTGTTTTACTCTGATGGTAAGTGAACTCTCAAGCAGCTACAATTTCACAGGAGCTTTCATGAATTGCAGAAGTCTGTGCTTTTCAGATACCATGTGTTCAATCAGCATCACTTGGAATGTCTCTCTGTTTTTAAATCTGACTTGTTATTGTCGCTACATTCATCCTAAATACTGCATTTTAAAGTGTGAATTCTTGTGGTTCTTTCCTTAATGTCTTCTCATTCTTTTTTTTAGGCAGCTGTTGGTAGCTCTCCCTACTGCTGCCATCTCTTAAACTTCTGCATTAGAAACTGCAGAGTAGGGTGAACTTATTACATTAAATTAAGGTTTTGTAAAATTGACTTACATTATGCATTAGGAGCCCAAAAATAAGGAGAAATGGAAAACAGAGACATTCCTAATGTAACGTTCTAAACTTAGTTGATACTTTGATCCTTGAATAACTATCACATTAGAAGCTTTTAAAATAATACTATATACAAAAATCCAGCTGAAAACATTATTGATGTGCTGCATAGAAACAAGAATACCAGTGTTAGTCCCACACCATTGTTTAGATCAGATAGAGGAAGAACACAAGAAAGGCCTCTCTCTGGCAGTGCAGTGAGGTTTGAAAACTAATGCTGAGCACTGTAAATCTGCAAAACACTCTGTAAATGTATCAGTTGGTAATACATTCTGCTCCCAGTATGAGCCAAAACGTAGCAGAGAATTATTAATTACATCGCCACACCTATATAATAGAGTTCACTGTAGTTATGTAGGAGTCAATGGTATTCAAGCAGTTTCTTTTGATGAAGTAATCGGGCTGCTTCTGGGGTCCGTTTCAGCTGCTAGGGGCGTGCTTCAAATGTAAATGACTGCCAAATGGATTCCTTCTGAATTCCAGCCAATTAAAATGCATTTAAAGTGCAGCTGGTGGGGAGCAAAAGGCTTATAATTACATAAGAAACGTTTGGGCATGAAACAAATCCCTGAAGTTTGGTGAATGGCAATTATTAAATACTGCATTTCTTGAGAAGTAAAGCAATTCAACAAAGAGCCTTCCGAAACTGCAGTCAGAAGCAAGGATGACACTTTTACACCACCTTAAAAGAGACAAAGTGGGGAGTGTGTTTGTTAGGGTGTCAGTTTTCTACCCTTGGCTCTTTAAACCATGCAAGTTTGGCAGCTTGCCCTATGTGGTGCTGCATACAAATAGTGACAGAACAGTGTGGTATTTGTTAACCCCCTTCTTGGGAAGTGAATGATTAAAACTCTGAAGGAAGATCTGAGAACCTCAGACATTATATTTTCTCTCAGTAAGACTATAATATTTACAGAATGAAACAGAAAATAGTGAATGGGGTGTAATGAATGACCTTCCTTTTCTGCTTTGCCTTGTAAGTAAGGACAGATTTTTTGTTTAATGCTTTAAATGTTATTATAAAAGAGGTTTACGGTTAGTAGCACTGAAAGATGCCATTAATGCTTTTGATTTAACCTCATGTTTCAGGAAAAAGCTCAGCTGATATAACAGACCATGTGAAGAGGTGAAAGACATTAGGAAGTAGCTATGTGCAGTCACTGTAGACCGAGTGTCTGATAGATTCACAAACTGCTTCAGACTTTCTAAAACACAACTATATTTGACAGTCAGTACTTTCCAGCAATGTCATGGTCATGCCTGCATCTGCCTAAAAGTGAGATTTCAGATTTTTCTACTTTTTAATATGCCTTTGTAAAATGGAATCTTATTCTGTTTTGTAGATTGTGCTGATTTTAGAAATAGGAACAAATATTTTTATAGACAGTTCAGAGAGGTTTACCTGAGGATACTGTCTTTACACATTTGGCATTAACCAAACAGCTGAAATTCAGTGAATGAAAAGTATTTCCTATGTTATCTAAAGTTTTTCTTAATTGTATCAGGAAGTAATAGGTGAAATCCAAAAAATGTCTTCCAGAACTAACAAGTACTGGTTTCTATCCATTGTGATATATTATCATATGAAATTCACATGAAATTATTTGAAATTCCTGTTTGCCTCCTATTCCAGCATATCAGAGAGACTGGTTTGGCTTTACTTTTGTTAACTGTGAGTAAAAACTCCTGCAAATTTCATAGTGACAGATCATATTGCAGCAGTTGGGGTTCAGTTAAATGTGCCTTGTTAATTGTCTGTGTGTAAGTAGCACAGAGCATGTTGTCAAAGGGAGGCTTGTAAGAAAAAAGCTTATTGCCAAAATAAATGTCAATTAAATTATAAAATCAAGTTTTAAAGGCATTTGTCAAGAAACATAAACATGAGTACACATATACAATGAAAATAACTGTAGTGCAGTTAAGCCCCAGAAAATTCAAGAGAATCAACACAAATCTCTAAATTGAGGGGTTGTTTTCTTTTTCCAGTACCCTTATTTGTTAGCAGTTATTCACAGCTTGCGTTCTATTGAGTAGATTGAAACTACTTTGTTTAGGTAAGACATACTCATCACCAGCCAGTGTTAGAAAATTAGGATCAATATGTATTTAATTGCAATAAGTTTTATGGAAATAGAGATGTCTGTATATTTATGAAATGCATAGTATGCATAAAATAATAAAACATATTGTACATAAGTTTTAGCAGCCCCTGGTCTATAATAGCATTAAAGATTTGATACAAGCCCAGTGGCAGCAGCAGTACAGAAGGGTGCGAAGGATAGTTATCTGATCATAAGTGGAATAGACCCAAATAGTTAAGACTGCAATAGTTTGCTAATACTAATAGACATTTTTTTTTTTAATGCTTTTGTATACTTTTAATAAACACTTTTAATAAACTGCTGGTTTAGGGTGTTTTTGAGATCTGAAGATGAACAGTGCAATATAAGTAAATTTTTATTACAAGACACAGAATAACCCCTTTCTAAATGTGGCAACTGAGGAAGCTGGTAACAGAATGTAGCCTCACCAAAAAATGGGTTCTTGGTCACCTTCTTTTGATGGAACCTCAGGGCTAACAATGACAAAATTTGTTTTAGATTGTGTCTCTGTCTTAAACAGGCTTGACTCAGTATAAATCAAAAGATGAATCTAGGTCCTCTTGCAAAATAACATTTTTAATATAATTTACTTTTTCTTTATGCACATGTGTAATGATGGATGTATCCTCCAGGTCCAGTGATTCATCTAAAATACTAGTTACCTTAAGGAAGGCAAGATTGGTGCTTAGAAAGTATACAAGCAGAAAGGTAAAGAGGATGTATTAGCATTTCTGCATTTCCTTCTTGATTTTGTTGTACCAGTGTTTGGCTGGGGTTTAGCTGTTTGTAAATAGGAGCCAACTTTGCTGCACAATTAAACAGTGAGCAGTTGTCTCTTGAGGGACCTCACTGACGTGTAGGCTGTCTGGTCTCTGGAGCCTGGTGGAGCTTAAGCAGAGCTTTGGATGAAACTCCCCAAACTGCAATGCAGTTTTGCACAGGTGCTGAGGAAATAGTTTGAGAACACTTAAGAATGTTTAGATGTCCCTGAGGTTAAATATCCTTTGGAAAGCTGGCTTTCTGGATTGTTTCCTTGGATATTAGCGCTTAAATTCTGTCTAAACATCAGCAAGTTTCTATTGGGCTTTTCACCAGAATGACTTGCTGAAAAGTTGTACAACTTTGGTGTGTCTCCACAGGGAAAATTACATAAGTCCATCTGATGGGTCAGCATAATTTATAATGGCAAACAGATAAGAACTTTCCCCTGGGTGTTATTACTCAGTGATTCTGCTACAGTAAAAGCCACTACTACTTCTTGTCTTTGGCAGGTCAAACTCTGAAATCTTTGGGTATCTGAACATACACCCTCCTTTATTAAGAGACTTGCATGGAGTCTGTAGTGGTTATACTGCCCATAGGACTAGAGGATGGCTCTTCTGTTCGTTTCCTAAAAAGCAAGGTGCTCTTTGGTTTCTACATTAAAACATATATTAATTTTAGGTAGGATTTACTGTTTCTTCTATCATAATTTTACTGGTGCTCTGGAGAACTCTGGAGGACAGAACCTAGCTGTGTAATTGAGGGAAGTGGTACAGCAGCAGAGGGATGTCAAGCTAATTAGTGGATAAAGATGAAAGTCTCACCCAAGCTGAAGCCTAGCTAATTGCACACCTCCTTCCTGGCAGAAGGAAGATATTTCCTAAGCGTGCAATATTTTCCAGCAACTGTGAGGATAGAGGCCTCTCCTTTTAATGTTGTGCTGCCTTCAAATCCTTGACAATGACTCATGTATGATGTTCCGTACAAGTGAAGGTGTTGCTGTAAGGGAGCTGTTGCCCTGTGTCAGCCCTGATAACTTTGATGTTTGGCTTTGTGAAAAGAGCTGCATGGCCTGTGCTTCCTTAGCACTGCTCTGTCTTCCACCATGGTCACTGAAGCTGGTCCTGAGGTCTGCAGACCTCTTGGCACAGGGATACAGGGACAGACAGAAGCTGTATATTGTTGGAGACTGTGGGATGAGTATGTTAATTTGAAGAATATAGAATGGTTTGGGTTGGAAAGGACTTCTAAGATCATCTAGTTCTAACTCCCCTGCCATGCAAAACCCTGTGTTGTTAGCAGTCTTCCCTAAGCAAGTGCTAGCTGGATAAATATCATTGCAGCAATGTGCAGCGTAGTGGTGGAAACATCATTTGAGACTTGTGAGTTATGAATGAGTTGAGAGTGATGTTCACAGTCTGAGTAACTCAGAACAAAAAGCCAAAAGGATAGTGGTTGTTTTCCAGATTAAACGTGAAAGTGGCTGATGCTAATTGTGAAGTAGCATTTAATATTTATACCAAAGTTGTGTCTGATAGTTTACTCATAATAAGACCTGTGAACTGAAAGCAAGTGCAACTACTGCACAATGTATTTATAGAGAGATTGCTGGAAGAAACTAGAATAGTGCTCATGCTTTTTAAGCTTCATCAAACAGTAAATTTTGGTCCTCAGTGAGGTGACCGGTTCTTTCTTCATTCTTCTATTAGCAGTTGTTTACTTGAAAAGCACAACAAAAGCACATTCCATGTCCTCTTCTGGTGGTATTGTGAAGCCACACCGTAGATTCCTGTTGCACTTTGGACTTGCTATTACAAGATAAAGCCTGTTGGGCACTCAGTTCTGGGATTTTTGGTTTTGTGGGATTTTTAAAATTATTTTTTCATTTTGTCATTGATTTGTTTAATATTTTTTATGCATCAGATGTGGGAAAGTTGGGGGACAAGTTCTTGGGAAAACAGATAATTATTACCAAACGCAGAAGTTGTGTAATATACAGATGAATAGAAGAAATACTTAAGTAGTATAAATGGTTACACTCTCTAACATGGTTAGTGGAAAACCTAATTGAAAGAGTAATGTATACCAGATGTGTATATCACAAGAAGTATAATTTCAGTAGGAGTGATTTCCAGTAGGAAATAGTAGAAGGTAAGCAGGGCAAACCAGAATGTATTGCAGGAGATCTCTTTCTGGCAGAGCTTTGTGAGCACTTGTTAGTGTTTGTGGAGCTAGGTCTTTGGTAAACTTCTTTATTCTTCATGTTAAGGTTTTATATAATAAGGGTAAGGGGGTGATCAATAGTCATTCACCAGTCAATGACAAATTATCAACAGTCAATGTCAAAGCATAATCTTAGAGCTATCCTTTAATTAACCAAATTATGGGATTGGCAATGCCAGTTCAGGTTGTCCCTCAAAATCTGGAAGCAGAGATGTCTCTGGCAGCCCTCTCTCTGCAGAACTTCACCACAGTGGTGAAATTTAATCTCTTCTGGCAAAATCTTGGAGCAGATTCTCCTGGAAGGCATCCTGAAGCACATGAAAAACAACAAGGTGCTTGGTGACAGCCAGCATGGCTTCACTAAGGGGAAATCCCGCCTGACCAATTTGGTGGCCTTCTACGATGGGGCTACGGAACTGATGGACAGGGGTAGAGCAGTTGATGTCATCTACCTGGACTTGTGCAAAGCGTTCGACACTGTCCCACACGACATCCTTGTCTCTAAATTGGAGAGACATCAATTTGATAGGTGGGGCACTTGGTGGATAAAGAACTGGCTGAATGGCTGCATGCAAAGAATTGTGGTCAATGGCTCAATGTCCGGCTGGAAGCCAGTGATGAGTGGTGTCCCTGAGGGATCAGTGTTGGGACCGGTCTTGTTCAACATCTTTGTCGCTGATATGGACAGTGGGATTGAGTGCACCCTCAGCAAGTTTGCCGATGACACCAAGCTGTGTGGTTGGGTGGATACGCTGGAGGGAAGGAATGCCATCCAGAGGGATCTTGACACGCTTGTGAGGTGGGCTGATTCCAACCTCATGAAGTTTAACCATGACAAGTGCAAGGTCCTATACCTGGGTCAGAGCAATCCCAGCCACAGCTACAGGTTTGGCAAAGAGGAGATCCAGAGCAGCCCTGTGGAGAAGGACTTGGGGGTGTTGGTCGATGAGAAAATGAACATGAGCCAATTTCAGTGTGTGCTGACAGCCCAAAAAGCCAACTGTATCCTGGGCTGCATCAAAAGGAGCATGACCAGCAGGTCCAAGGAGGTGATCCTGTCCCTCTACTCTGCTCTTGTCAGACCTTACCTGGAGTATTGTGTGCAGTTCTGGTGTCCTCAACATTAAAAGGACCTGAAGCTGTTGGAACAAGTCCAGAGGAGGGCCACGAGGATGATCAGGGGACTGGAGCACCTCCTGTATGAAGACAGGCTGAGAGAGTTGGGGCTGTTCAGCCTGGAGAAGAGAAGTCTGCGTGGAGGCCTCATAGCAGCCTTCCAATATCTGAAGGAGGCCTATAGGGATGCTGTTGAGGGGCTCTTCATTAGGGACTGTAGTGACAGGACAAGGAGTAATGGGAGATTTAGATTGGATCTAAGGAAGAAATTCTTTTCTGTGAGGGTGGTGAGATGCTGGAATGGGTTGCCCAGGGAAGTTGTGAGTGCTCCATCCCTGGCAGTATAGAAGGCCAGACTGGACAAAGCTTTGGGTGGCATGGTTTAGTGTGAGGTGTTTCTGCTTATGGCAGGGGGTTGGAACTAGATGATCTTAAGGTCCTTTCCAACCCTACCTATTCTATGATTCTATGATTAAAGTGATCATTTCAAATCTCATACTATCCATCTGAGAGCCTATCGATAAACTGAGATTAACCTTCTCAAAGTTACTTATGCAGTTTGTTGATAGCAGAACAACTCTCCAGCCTCTCACCTAAGCAATAAAATTATGCATACAGTGAGGTTGCTGACAGTCATTTCCTCTCCAGAAAGCAATTCTAATGAAAACAGTATTTTAGTTATCCAGAGTTGCATAGTTCAGGGTAGTAGTCCAGAACCTTTATCTTGTGGTAAGTAAAGTTGATGAATGAACACACTGCTCTTAAATGAGATTTTAAGGCCTTGATGATCAGTGCAGATAGCTGTGGTTCATAAAATGGATCCTGAGCCTTAATGAAATGATTATTTCAGGCATACACTCTGCCTATAGGACCTAAGTAATTTTCATGTCCTGAGTCAAAGAGCTGTCCCCTTCCTGTCTTCTGTAAGCAGGAATTCAGGGTAATATGACTTCTTCTGTGGTAGCCCACATGAATGTTGTTTTTGTCACATCAACCCAGAAGAACTTCACCTGGATAGGAAACCGGACTCATTACTGTGAGCTTTGTTTCTATAGGGCAGGCTGTGTCTCTAGACACCAATTTGTATAAATGTGATTGCTCCAAGAAAGGAACTGCCTTTATTTCCTTCATTTATTGGAAGAAAAGTAATGTACTTCTATTTTCCAGCCTCTCACTCACATTGGTTCAGTTTTGTGTATGGTCCTAAAGGAAAGACTTATTCTTTATTCTTTCCAAATCACCCGTCCAGAGAAAATAACAGTAGCTGTGTAGTTCCTTCTCTTTCCACTCCATCCCCTCTATGCCCATAGGGGATACATGCAGAGACACTATAAAGTAGTACCTGTATTTACAGTCTTCCTCTTTTTTCAGTCTAGAAAGGCTATGTCCAGCTAAAGAAGAAACTGACCCGCTGTGTGGGGGACAGAATGCGTTCCTGGAACTATGTTCACATTCAAAGCAATGCTATACTTCGGCAGCATTCTCTGACATTGCAACATGCAAGGGATGACTGTTGCTGTGTTTGTTAGTGCAGGTTAATTTTTAAAAATTATTTTATACCTCCTTCATGCTCCTGTGGAGGGAAACGGAGCTGATTTTCTTTTGTTTTCATGTTGCCGTTTCTGTTGCTAACTCCTTACTTTCAATATTGCAACGTATATTTAGCTATTCACAAATGCATGAATTGTTATGTACTCTTGTAACATAGGAATACATGTTACAAGGAATTTTTAAGTATAAAATAGATTACAAAATCCTGAAGAGAATAATGGAATCCTGCTTTCTTTTGCAACCTATATACAGTAAGCTGAGTAAGTGAGTAAGTAAGACCAGGAGGTTTGAAGCTTGGGCTGCACAGGTAATGGAAACAGTGATCAGACAGTACATGCCCCATAACTTAGTGCTCCAGGGTTATCTTTGAATGGGTGGGATATGCATTTACAGCTGTTCTGTAAAATAAAGTATTGTAAAGTGTTTTGTGATTGCCTGGCTTGACATGCATGATGCAAGTATGGTGTATCACTATGGGCAGTAAAAACTGAAACAATATTTTATTGATTAGCTCTCAATAACAGAGCTTTGTGAGAAAAGAAATCAAGTCACCTGTACTGCTCTTGGTCCCCTCAGGAGGCTGTGACAGAGTGCCAGAACTGAGTAATTTTGAAACTAAATATCTGTAAATGGATTCTTTGTTCATTTAAAGGAGATAAAGGGAAGAGTATAGAGGTTTCTCTGGGGAATGTCATGGCTTTCTTGTGCAACACAAAGACTGTGTTTGAATAAAGATGTAGGTACTTCTAGTAAGATCTTTTCTATCAACATAAGGCGTGCACTACTGTTTCTCTAGCACCCAATTTATAACCCTGAAGTTTGTATTAGCTCTTTGAGATTGCCTTCCATCTCTCCTGAGCTAACACTCTCCTCCATCTTGGAAGGCCTGTTAATGAGATGTTTCTTTCATTGATTACTAGGAGATACACACAGGTTGTACTCTGAGCAAAGACATATTTTCTTTAATGGTAAAGCTGCTGATCTTTCTGCAAGGCAGCAGGCTGATCTATGTGCCAGGACATTTAATTGCAGGGATTTTTTTCTGCTGCAAAGCTATTGGCTTCATACACTGGAAAAAGTAAGGGGGGGGGGATGTAGAGGGGAGGAGATGAGAAGAAAGCAGGCAAACATGAGGAAATGTTTTATTTTTTATCATTGGAATGGATCCTATGGTGGGATTTATTGTCACTGCCATGACTCAGTGCAGCTGTGACAATTGGTGTCATCCAAGAATATGCTTTATTGACAGACTGAAGTGCCTTTAGAGGGTAACTTATTCTTCAGTATGCTTTAAGACGTCAGAATCTAGGTACAGTTTTATCTGGACTTTGTCAATACTGAGAGGATGCAGCTTCATGCAGCAGGTGCTGGACAGCGTAAGAACTCCTGTGGTGATACTCCAGGGGCTTGGTTGATGCCTTACTCCCCAGGGCATTTCATTCATTCCAGCCTTGCTGCTGCTCCTGGTGCTTCCTGCACTAAGATTTTGATGGTCAGAATCTACAAAGTTGGAAAACAGGATGTTTCAAAATGAGAGAGATAGGGAGTAGGAAAGAAATGTAGACAAGTGGCTGGCCAAAACTCACACAGGTAACAGTGGCAAAGTTTAATTAAAAAAAGGGCAGACCCAAGTCATCTTAATTAAGTGCTTGTGCTGTAATAACCACAGCATCACCTGTCCTCTGATTATGAAGCTTTTAACTAATTTTATTCATAACAGTGTCAGATCTTCACTGTCATAGTGAAGATCTATATTGTAGGTCTTCTTCAAAAGATGAGTATGGGCTTGCCTTTGGACTGTTACACAGGTTATTTTCTGAGAACTGTTACAATTTTTGCTTTGCAGAAGAGGAACTTTCAGAAGTGATTGCTGATTGCAGTGAGCTGCTGCTCTGGGCCTCCCATAGAGCAGTGGCTTGTGGAACATCTGCTGAAGTTTCGGTCAACAGTATTGTTTGTTTTCTGTCAAGTGTTCTTCTTAACAAAGAAAAGGGAATAAAGAGTCACTTTATGTGACATTGCTCAGTAGGCAGACAGCTGCATAACACATTCTGCTGTGAAATCCTGCTGATACTTCACAGTGAGAACTTAGGTTATTCACTTGGTCTTAAGGGCCTAAAAATGACCCTCTGCAGTTAGATTAAATTCATCAAAGATTTAAGTGGATTTGATTTTAGATGATGACAGTAAAGATGTCCAGCATGGGGGGAGAAATACTTTTTCTGACTTTCATAAAACCAGGATTCCACTACAAGCAAAAGACCAACATAATCTCAAAGGATGGCTACACAAAATCAGATGAGTCCAGATGCTTGGCCCAATTTCTACCACTGGTCCTTGAACCAAGCCCAGTGCGAGAGCTCCTGCTTCCAATATATGTGAGAATCACTACACCACGCTATGTCTTTTTGCAGACTAGAGATGCTAAGACATCTTGGAACTAGAAAAATAATTGACACAACGAATCTTTTGGGGTCATTCATGAGGGAGAGTATGCCACACCAAAATTAATTCTGCAGACACAGAATATGAGGTATTATCAGTGCAAAGAAAATAAAGGGAAAATACTCTTGGATGGAACATCTGGATACAGTTAAGAAATAGAGGACAAGTTATACTGGCATAAACTTTTGCAGTCCTCCTGTGTCAGGGGAGCCAATTAAGATGAGAGAGGAGATGGCACCTGTATTTTATATATGTATCCATTTTTGGTGGTCTTTTTTTTTTAAAAAAAAAGGCACGTGCTAAAGACAGTATATTTAATAGAAGTGGTTTAAAAATAAAACTATTTTTTTTCACAATGAAATATGCATGTTAAGAAACTCTTTGTGACCACTATTATCGAATGTGATATTTCTTGGCCAGTGATAGGATTACATATCAAGAGTATTTTAATTTCCTTATCTGTAAATGTAACTTCCTTCATGCAGAGTGAATGGTACAGGGCTATCCATTCTTCATACGAGCCTGTTTGTATTAAGAAAGGTTTTGTGATGCAGATGCCGATGATGGTAGCAATTAGTAGCAACTGGTGACAATGTGGCAATTCACCAATATCAGACACGTGGTTTTTATCCTTTTCCCACTAAAATGGCCAAAAGAAGTCTTGAACTGCTGGAGTTTGAATCAACAGCAGAGTCAATCTGTCAATTCAGAGACATTTATATGAAAGGTTTAACCTGCAGAGTTGAAGATCATCCTTATTTCTTCATGGGAAGAAAATTTACATGGAGTCTTATTCTGGGATGGACAATGCATTCTATGTGTCTGATAGATCTTCAGCTTTATTTTAGAGCAAAGATTTGTTTGACAGATCAGAGAGTTTCAGTAGTGTTTCCCAAAGCTCTGCCTGTTAGATAGTGATGAAGGAGAGGACATGTGGGCTTCCTTAAAGATTTACCATAAAATTCCACAGTCTTGGCTCTTTCTGACCCACTCCACCCCCATGGTATTTTGCTTATCACCTTGGGGAAGATCTTGTAAACTATTTTCCTCTGCAGAACCCCAGTACTTGCTGCATATGGTTTTGAATGACATTTTTGACCACTGAAGAGGATTGCTTGAACCAGGAATAACTATCCTGAGAACAGTCTGCTGAGACCTCATGGCAATTTTATTTTATTTACTGGAGGTGGAGGTTTCAAGCCCCTGGAAATGCTGTCACAGATCTCAGTAGGGTCATTCTGCTGCTTTGATCAAGAGAAAACAATAAAATAATTATTCAGGAAAATATTTGAGAACTTGAAACACTTTCTTTTTGTACACCAGAGCCACAGCTTGGCAAACAGTAAACAATGGGAGAGTTTGTCTCAGTAACACAACTTAGCAGAATAAAAAAGCTGGAATTCTTTCAACAAAGTATATTCTCTTCTTCTCAGATATGAAAACTGATGTCACTTGTAATTCCTCAGGAAAGAAAAAAACCCTAAGTTTGCAGTATATCAATGCAGTCATTTTTTCCCCCTGACTAATCTATAAAAAGACATTGTATATGTCAGAAATGCATTCCTGGAACAAAATAAAGGCTCTTCTGTTGTTGTTCAGTAATTTGGATAATAGTTTCTCCATGAAATTTTGTAACGTTTATTTACTACAACAAATTATTAGACCAAGTGGTTTCAGCAGTCAAAACTGGAGTCCCCCTGCAGGAAGCTTTCTTACTGAATTAATTTTGTAAATATCACATCTAAAATAATTTCAAATGACATATTCATATGAGTAACGTAACATGGATATGAAATAAATTTGCAGGGCTCTGTGTATAAAGGCAGAAGAAATATTAACGGGAGAGGCTTCAGCTGTGTAGATTCAGCTAAGCAAAACTTTCTCTTAGAATTATTGACAGCCTTGGATAGTTACAGGTATTTCCTATTTGGATCAATTAGAGTGCAGTAGTTGTGGCCAAAGGCACTTTTTTACTTTATATTTGTAGTGTCTCAAGAGTTTCTCTTCCCACAGAATGAGGATTCATATTTCTGAAAAGTCTTCCTGGACTGCTTTGAGGCAAACCCACACCTGAATTTACGAGCCAAGAAGCAGCAGGGCAGGCTGCCTTACACTTATCTAAAGAGATCATAAGAACAGCAGCTGTGTGAAATCTTCCTCTTTATGCATGGACTTGCACATCTTTTGGTGTTGTAACTTGCAGTTATCCATGAGCGTGGCTTCTGTGCAGTGTCTCAGCTGCATACCAAGCATAGCTGGTGGGTAGTGCTGGCTCTAGGAGCTACCAGAGCAGGAGCGAAATGGCATTTTCCTGTAGCCCCGTGGTTAGTGCTATTAGTTAAGGCATAATGGAAGTGTTTTTGAGGGGACTATTCCTCTCCTATGGTTTAGGAAGTATGGGAAAGAGAGGAAGAGATGCAGCTTGACTTATTGTGTAAAATGTATTGTGCTGCGTAACATAAAGCTGAAGGGTCTGATACTATCAAGGCTGACATTTTTTGAGTTGGAATCAGCAGTTACACAGCACATGTGACCCAGTTTGGGTGTATCTACTGTAATTGCTGTTTACAAGGATACTTTAACTTGGCCTTTCTAGTCCTCAGTTGTATATAACCCACTGGGAAGATTGTGGTACAATGGGTAATGCTATGTCTTGCATAGAATCACAGAATGGTTGAGGCTGGTAGGGACCAACTGAGGTAATTTACTCCAACCCCCCTGCTCAAGCCAGGTCACCTAGAGCACATTGCTTAGGATTGTGTCCAGACAGCTGTTCAATATCCCTAGGTAAGGAGACTCCACAGCTTCTCTGGGCAACCTATTCCAGTGCTCAGTCAGCCTCATAGTAAAGTTCTTCCTCATGTTCAGGTGGAACTTTCTGTGTTTTAGTTTATGCCTGTTGCCTCTTGTCCTATTGCCTGGCACCACTGAAAAAGCCCCATCCTCTTGACACCTTCCCTTCAGATACTTAGACACATTGATCAGATCCCCCCTGAGTCTTCTCTTCTTTAGGCTGACCAGGCCCAGCTCCCTCAGCCTTTCCTCACGTGAGGGGAGCTCCAGACCCTTAATCACTCTAGTAGCCCCTTGCTTCAGGAGCTCCACATCTTTCCTGTACTGGGGAGCCCAGAACTGGATGCAGTACTCCAGGTGAGGCCCTGGAAGGGACCACAACACAACCCTCTGAGATCTGCCATTCAGCCAGTTCTCAATCCACTTCATTGTTCACTCATCCAGTCTGTACTTCTTGAGCTTCCTATGAGGATGTCATGGGAAACAGTGTCCAAAGCCTTGCAGAACTAGAGGTGGACATCATCCACTGCTGTCCCCTCATCTATTCAGCCAGTTGTCCATCATAGAAATCAGTCAGGTTTGTTAAATATGATTTCCTTTTGGCAAGTCCATGCTGACTGCTCCTGGTCACCTTGTCGTCCATGTGCAACTACTTCCACTTTACTCATACAATCACAAGGAAATCAATCAGAGCTCATCCCATCTCTCACTCTAGTTAAGTTACTGGGTGGGCTTAAACCACAACAGTATCACTCAAGAAAAGTGCCTCTGCATGTCAATCTAGCTGAAATTCTCCTTCCTTTTTGTATTACTTTGTTTCTTTGACATCTTGCCTTCACATACTGGTTGTGGTTTCCATTGCTGTCATTGCATGCACTAAGTAATAATTGCTGAAGGTGACCCAAACAGTATAAATGACAGCATTTAAATCAAAGAGGATGCCTGCTCATTTTGGTTTTGGGATCTGTTGTATTCCACTATTTTCTAGTGGTGCTTATTTTGTCTGAATAATGAATCAAATGCTGATGGATTTAACAGTCTTGTTTGTTTACACAGAGGTGTTAAATTTCATCCCCTTTAATCATACAAAGTTTGAAGTTTAAATTGGGTTCAGAGGGCCTGAAATAAGTTGATGTCTTTAAAAAGCAGCATATTAGATAGTCCTGGAGACTCTATGTGTGAGACACAAAAGAGGAAGGAGAAAACGCCCACAACTTCTGCTGTCTGTGGGGGCATCATTAAAGAGTTCAGAGTGGGGTGGGGGTCCCTAAATGGGTCAGAATAGCTCTCTTCTCTGCCGCAACTGCTTCAGATCTGTAATTCAGGTAATGAAGAGCAAGCTAGATTTAGTCTGACTCTGGTTTTCCAAATATCTAATGCAACTAATAGCTAGAAATATTAAGAGTATCATCATGTATCTTTCACAATGACACTTTTTTGTAGCTGGAAGCATAACTGATTTCAAAGTTATTGGAGGATGAATGCATTATTTCAAGTTTGTTTGGTTTTGTTAAGAAAGGTTTTGCTTGATTCTCATCTAGGCATATTGGCCACAGTTCTTGTTTGGCTGTTCGTTCAATAATATTGTTCCCAAAAGAATTTACCTTTTTTCTTAAATCAGATCTTGATTTTCAGTAACTTCATGTGGGCATTTCATTTCTATGAATGTCTTTTAGGCCATAGCAGGCCCTGTGGGGCTGAGCAGAACCAGGTCCCTTTACATTCACTCACATCTCCCCATTGACATCAGTGGCCATTGGTGCTTGAAACAGAATTTCTCCACTGAGTCCCAAAAGTAGGTTAGACTATTATTTTTCACAAACTTCCTTGGAGAGAGTTTCAGATGTGCAAATCCCGGAGAACTGTTATCTCAGTGATATGTCATCGAGACATCAGACAGACAGAGATGACTCCCTTTGCTTCCTCTTGGAAATTGGAAAACAATCTGTAGTGTCAGGAGCGGTCAGAGTGCATGTGTGAAGTGTGACTGTGCATCTTGCTTGGTACACTTCCTAGAGTTTCTGCTAGGACAAGATGTTCTTTTTACCTTGCCATTCCTAGGCAATTAGAATATGAAATAAAAAGGAATATTATCTAAATAGGGCCCCTTTGTAATTTTGTACGTAATATTCTGCATAGAAAGAATGACATACTGACCGTACTTCTGCCACAGAGGGATGATAGACAGTTTATAATCCTTCCCAGATCATGGCACCAGATACGAATCTGGCCTGACAGGCAGCTGTACTGCTTCCAGCTTGCTGGTGGAGTGTTTACTGAACAAATGCTTTTTATGTATATTTAATATGAAGCAAGTTAAGATTCTAAGGAAAGAGATACAATAACTAAGAAGTTTACTTCCCTTTCTGTGAGATTTCTGTTAAATCAGGTCCGTACTCTAATTGCAGTGTAAATCATTGGGAAACATTAGAGATTTTTAAATGGGCTTTAGTGCTCATCCTTGATATCCAGGAAAGCCTCAGTCACATAGGCCCACATCCTAGTTTTGTGGTTGTACAGAATCTAGAGAAATAGTAGAGAAATAAACTTTTACATATGAATTGTGTAGTGCTTCATTTTGCACAGATAAAATGATGTAATGAAATATCTCTTTTGTCAGTCTTACAGAGATGCAGCTTTTTAATTTCCAGAATTATTAGTTATGGGCTTGCATAAACACCGTTTGGCTGTGTAAACCTGCTGGTCCAAATACCCTCACTGCAATGAAAATTCGCTTGTTGCAATGAGGGTACTTGCGCTGTGATGCCTGCTATTCTGTCAGTCTCATTTTCCCATAGCTTCAAAAGAATATTGTCCTCTTGATACCAACGTGTGATTTCCTATCTATCTAACAAGTAAATGTCAGAGCCAGTGGGGGCTACAGGCTTGAAAAATAATATTCAAAAGGAAGGCCCATGATGTTGCAATGTCTAGGGTCTTCCTTTTGCCAGTTACAGTGGGCACATGAACACCTGGCAGTAGAAAATCATTCTGTTTCACAGTTCGGCATATAATTGTAATGGGGCATCAGTCTACTTTTATTTGTTGTTTTTCAAAATGATGCATGGCTGTGGTCAGTTAAACAGCATCCTCTCCCAACCCTCCTGCAACACAAAACCCAGAGAGCCCTTCAAAATAATTTTTTGTAATTGAACCCTATCAGCTTTGATGCATTTTCTAACTGCCTGTAAAAACAGAGCACAAAACCATTATTAATACATTAAATGCTGACTGATTGTACTGGGTGAAGTAGCAGTCAGCTGAAGGTTGCTCTAGCTCTTCTTACTGAGAGCTTTTGAGTAATGAGACCTTTGAAAAAAGATCTGATCTTTTCTTGCAGGGTGCCTGAACCAGACATTGAGATGTTTCGTTAATCAGTCCTTTCACCTCCATCATAGACTCCTATGCCCTGTTAGTACAATGTAACAAATAAGATATTTTTTCCTCCAGTGCCTTTAAAAATAGATTTTTCTGCAGTTGGAGAAGTCATTTTGCAGTTTAATTTTCATAGTCAGAGGCTGTTCATTAGCACAGCTTCCTATGACATTAGTTTATTCTGCATGTAGTTCAGTTACATTAACGAAAATCACAGCAGTAAATATCTTTACTAGGTATACAGTTTTTTGTAATAAGTCCTTGACAACATCTGTCAAAACAATATGGGAAAATCCTGGCTTGCTTTGTCATTACAGAATGGGACTGTTTGTTTATTCAATAGAAGAAATAAAGCATATTGAGAGGAGGCCAGAAGAGTCAGACTGAGTCAGTTACTGGGACTTCCAGCTACAGGATATTTTGCTTCCAGCATTTCTCATCAATAATAAACAATCTTTATGGGAACCATCAAATGATAAGAATGAGATCATGAATTGAGTGCTAAGCTATATATTTTTTGATCTGTTGTATGCTGTAGTTTACATTAGGGTCAATCTCAAGACTGGAAAGAGGCAGGCTCTGTATCACAGCATTGCAAATAAATGTTTGCCAGCTTTATGAGATACCATCAATAATTCATCACTGTAGTTCCTCCAAGATGGTCTGTTGATGCAAACTGTCAGAGCACATGGAAATAATATGAGCATTTATGTGATTTACAGATCTACAAAATAGCAAATAACTAGAAATTTCTTCAACTGACAGTACATGTAGGCTCTTGAATGTCAGAAATAGTGTGTGTGACAGTTGCAGTATGTATAAATCATGGTCATCTGTTTAAAGTGTTCTCTAAGAACATGCACTTAAAATGGCATCTTTGTAGTCCATTTCAAATATCTGATTGACAGGTTGTATTTTATGTAATTGTGCATTTTCTTTTTTTTTTTTTATTAACTCTTTAATCCCTGGATGTGCTCAGTTACAGTAGCATAACATGATGAATAGAATTGCTAGAGTTCAAAACACAAATGTTTCCCTGCCATGCAATTTTGCTTGGGCCTATGGTTTTTTTTTAGTAATTTGAGTCTTTGGTAACATACTGGAAATCACGTTGTACAAAGTGGTTTGCTTATTCAGTCAGAAACTTAGGAATCACAGAATCATAGAATGGTTTAAGTTGGAAAGGACCTTAAAATCATCTAGTTCCAGCCCTTCTGCCATGGGCAGGGACACCTCCCACTAAACCATGCCACCCAAGGCTCTCTCCAACCTGGCCTTGAACACTGCCAGGAATGGAGTATTTACTACTTCTCTGGACAACTCATTCCAGTGCCTCACCTCCCTCACAGTAAAGAACTTCTTCCTTATATTTAACCAGAACTTGCCCTTTAAGTTTAAACCTATTCCCCCTGGTCCTGTCGCTGCAGTCCCTGCTGAAGATTTCCTCTCCAGCATCCCTATAGGCCCCCTTCAGATACTGGAAGGCTGCTATGAGGTCTCCACGCAGCCTTCTCTTCCCCAGACTGAACAGCCCCAACTTTCTCAGCCTGTCTTCATATGGGAGGTGCTCCAGTTCCCTAATCATCCTCATGGCCCTTCTCTGGACTCACTCCAACAGCTCCATGTCCTTCTTATGTTGAGGATACCAGAACTGCACACAGTACTCCCAAGTACTCATATAAATGGTGACTCAGATGACAATTTATTTTTGTGTCTTGACAAAATTCAGGTGAGAGGCATTCTTTGATTGCAGCTACGTGAGTAAGTGCCTGTAGCAATGGGAAAAGCTTCCTCATGTTTCAGCTGAATTCCCATCTTTGTACCAGCCGCACTCCCAGAGCTGCTCAGTTCTGTATGGTGCAACAAAGCAGTGCCCTAAAGCAAACTGAAGTTGTTCCCACTTGTCCAAAACTTTCACTTCTGTAAACTGATCTTTTAGCTGCATATATTAATCTCGAACCAGCTCAGCATGTATGAGCCCCTGCATACAACTAGCCTATGAATGTGTGACTGGGAACGTAATGTATTCACACTCAAAGGAGTGAGGATCACTGGGGGATTTTTTTTTGTTTGTTTTTTTTGCCTCTGGAGGTAGAGATGAACTTAATCCATCTTTCTAGCACCAGTACAGGCACCGAGTGCTATGGAGGCAAAGGACCTATCCCTTGAACTGGAAACCTATGTGTTATAATGTTACTTATAGGCTTGTATAATATACTTATCTTCATAAGGATACTTACACCTTGAAGCATTTTAAAAATGCAGTATTTCTACAGTGAGGGAGGTTCCAGTCTTCCTAGGAGTATGTCTGCTGGGTGCGATCATTCATACTTAAGCAGGAATGAAGAAAGAGAAATGGGAATAAGGGGCAATCTCTGGCATTCAGTTAAGGAAGGAGAGAGAATGATACATTGGGTTGCCCCATGTTTTCCTCTCTTCTCCCATATGATCCCATGAAAGCACTTTTATAGTGATTAGGTGAGCAACTGGATGCTGTAAATATTGGATAGATTTGTGACAGTACACAGGTGTACAAGACTTTAAAGCACATCTGTGGAAAAGAATTGCCTACTATAACACTCTTCAGGGGATCTTGGTGGGGTTGTAATGCCAACGCACTTGGCCAAGTACAGAAGATAAACTTTGATTTTTGTATGGGAAAAGTTTAACAGCTTTCATTTCAGTAGGGAATAAAACCAATAAAACCGATATGGAAGAGTTTGGGGTGTTTTGTGCAAACATAGCACACCTCACTGTGCTGAATGATGTGCAGTGGAAGATCACACAGCAGCCTTTTTCCTGGTAACCCACCTGTATGTAACTTCATTTTAATATAGGATAGCTGTGGCTGAGTGTGCCAGTCCATCTCTACCCCTCCATTGGCCATGGGTTCTCTTCCTCCTTTTCACAGTGTTCTGTGACAGTGGCCACAGGGTGATTTTGCTCAGTGTAAACAAGCATAAGTGTATATATGTCTATAGAGAGATAGATTTTGTGTGCATGAGCAGTAGGGATGATTTCCGTTTGGGACCTGAGCTGAGTCACCCTTCAGCTGTGTGAAAGGACACATGAATTTTGAGAGGAGACATGAGGGCTTAGGGAGAGGGACCATCACTGCTGGCAGCTCCCTGTGCACCATCAGGTCCGTGGTAGTGCAAAAGGGTGACATGAGTGACTGTGGATATGTGAAACCACTGCCATGCATCACTGTTGCTATGGTTTTGTCCTGAAGCAAACCTGAGTTTCTATGCCCTCTGTTTGTTTAGTGTGCCACAATTAAAACGTTTCCCTCCTGTTCCCTGGAGGCTTGGAGATTTGCCATCTGAGATGGGACTGTACCATAGGGATCAGCCACAAGCAGGGTGTGACTCACCCCTGTGGGTTTGGGCCTTGTTGGGGAATGGTCTGTGTGGAGCAGTCCTCCTTTGACAGTGCTGGGCACGGTGCAGCTTGAGGTACAGGTACCCAAATCCTGCAAAAGGTAACAGGTTCCCATTGACATCAATGGGCTTTGGATCAGGCTTTTAATCAGGGTGTTAAATATATAGGCATGAGGCAGTTTCTGAATGGCTGTGGCACACACAATAATGAAGAAAGCTCTGTTGCCCCATACAGCAGCCTTCCCTAGCTGTGATGTCTCATGGCACCTTCTGAAACTCTCAGTTGCAGCTCAAGTGTTTTTGAAAGGAGGGAGATTTCACCTAAGCAAATGTGCAAATACATGCCCTTAGGGAAGCTCTACTAAATAAATCCGTTATTCTGTTTTTCAGTTAAATTTACTGCAGTCTTTTAATATCTTGTTTTTAAATATGTTTTAGATAGATAGGAATGAAGTATAGCTTTCCATTTGGGATTACTGAAGGGGAAGTAGTAGAGCTGAAGGCAAAATCTTTTAGGCCACTTTGGGAAGAGTGGTAAAAAACCCCAAGAACTGCACTTTAATATTTATTAAAAAGCTGGTGTTCTCAGTGAAGCTGCCTCTAGGAAATGCTGTTATTTCATTTCAGTGTTGTACTAAGATTAACACAATTTCTGAGCTGTTGTCTCAAGCTTTATACAGGCTGCAGATTTATGTTCTGCTTCATTTTTGTTAAATCTTCCTTCCAGGCATAAAGCGTAGAAACTTTTAATTAAAGCTTAAGTTCTAGAGCAAGGGGTAAATGTTCTGGTAAGATGCAGACACTTGGTAATTCCCAGGAAGGAAGGAAAGGTTGCCATAAAGTTGATATGCAGCTGAGGTGGCTGGTTAGACAGTTTGAGCACTCACGCATACTCAGATGGAAGATATTCCAGGTGAATATTTGTCTCTGAGAAGTGCCTCAGCTGCTGCCTTCATCCCAGCACCTGAGTTGTTTCCCTCAAAAATATTTCCTGAATATGCTATCTTGAGGGCAACTATTTTCCATAGGTATCTATAGAAGGTCATAGAATCATAGAATGGTTTGAGTTGGAAGGAACCTTGAAAATGAATACTTCATAGTTGGAAGAAGTGCCATTAAGCATTTCAAGGTGTCTTCTTGGCATTTTGTGGAGAAGCCAGGAACTACCTGCTGCTCAGCCAGGACAGGAACTGTGAAATAGCAGAGACAGATGCAGGAGGATTGGCATAGGAGCTATGCTGTTTCTCCTCTCTTTTAGTGTTGTTTCAAGCAGATGGTTTTCTAGTTCATAGCACTAGACAACACTACTACTCCCCGCAGAAGCAGAGGCATTCCTGTAATTACATAAGGTACGATTTTGAGTAAATTAATATTGTGCTGGCTTGAGCAGCTTGAGAGACAGGCCTTTGTTGTGAAGGGGTCACAAGGGCCTGATGTGAGACAGCCCCACTCCAGCATGCTGCCCTGCCTTACCCACAGCCTCATGCACATGGGAGATCTCATCCCAAGCAGCTGCTTGTGTAACGAGCAGTTGTGGTTTTAGCTTCTGACACCAGACATTACAGAACAAAACCAGTGCTGCAGGGATGATCTAGTGAAGCAGTGAGCTGAAGTCAGTTAATCTCCCCATAAGGTCTGATTCTCCACTCAATTAAGGAGGAATTACGGCTAAGTCAGTGCTATAGGAATAGCTAAACTGAAAATTCTTCTTTCTCTTTCTTGAAAACTGACGATAGCGTTTTAGTGATTATTTTAGTAACTGTACTGAGAGCCTGAATATGCAGAATAATTTACGAGATGTGTATAAAACGTATGAAGCCTTCAAGGGACTTGATGACACTGTCACTGGCTGAGTTTGTCATTCTAAGTGATAAAATCAAATGGCTGCTTATGTATTTAAAAAATTGTTGTGGCTGCAGGGAAAATATTGGAGCAATGAGGACATTCACATTCTCACTAACTTGGAGATTAGAGAAGCCTCTTTGGCAGGAAGAAAATGTAGTTTGCCTATAGCACCTGCATATACTTGCATGTCTGTGATATAGCTTTTACAGCCTGTAGTGTCTATTCCCTCCTTAATACATTTGCAAAATTCATATGATGTTCTTCTGGAAGTTCTGATGGGTGGAGAAGAAATACAGCGCCTAGTACAAAAAGTTCCTTCTGAATGCTGCATTCCTACAGTTATCTGTCATTTAGAAAAATGCAATTCAACAACCTATTTTTAGTACAGTTTCTGATAGTAGTAATTAAATATATTTTAAAAAAACATAACATGCAATATTAAACCAAATCCTACCATCATGCTTACAATTTGTAGTATATTGTCCCCATTAAGCTACAGTGGCATTTACTGTTTATCTTGCGAACTATCTGGTCACTGGATCTTTCTGAGGAGAGGAGATAGGGAAAGGAGAAAAGACACGATGCTCACATTAATTTTCATTATATTTTAATAACAGTAGTTCAGCTTAGTCCTGGTTGTAAATATCTGTTTGGTAATGCATCTAGGTATTTTAACCCAGCCTGAACCTGTGCAGAGTGTGATGGCCAGGATTCTAAGCTTGGTGGAAACCTCCAGCTATGTTAGGTAGCAGCAAGAAACCACAGGTAGTGAACAGTCCAATTGGATCCAGCTAAGATGCTGACATTTAATTCAGAGGGTTCCTAGTGCTGCACATGGAGGGAAAAAAAAAAAAAA
>NDXB01012756.1:30203-63346 GCA_002631895.1 Agapornis roseicollis | reverse complement strand
ATAGGGGTGCAAAGGGAGGGAAAAAAAAAAAAAAAAGGGAAAAAAGTGAACTGTAAAGTTAAGAATTATTTTATCACTTGCCCAGAATTCTAAATAATCAGAGCAGGCTTCTCATGAACACGATAAAGTTCAGAAATCACTGTAGGCATTTCAAGCATTCATAAACCAACATTTTTCAGGAGAGAGTGGTAACCCTGGAGGTCTTACTAGGTAAATAACTATAATTAAGTTCTTAATCTGTAATGCTTTATAAATACTATTTTTCATTAGTATCATTTTATGTAAAAGCTTCTGAAATGCATGACAGGAAATCAGTACAGAACAGTTACTCTACACCAATTCTCTGTGCAGATATTTCTAATGCCCTCTGCCTGGTAAGATTACACAGTGACAATTGTGCTGTCCCATCTTTGCAGCAAAACTTTCATGGAAACTAGCCCAAAGACTGTCTAGCTCAATAAAATTACTCTAATCTGGGTCATTACATTAAAGTGTAATGCTGACCCTGCAATGAGAAAATGTCTTTTATAGTAGATAGGATTTTTAATACAATGGAATACGTAAGTTTCCTGTAGGATAAGAATGACTTTCATTGCTTATATTGATATTGGTTTAGGTAATTATAGTTAGATTATATCATGAAAGCACACATCAGCATTACAGTTCTGGCTGAAATCCGGATATTTTGAAATCCTTTGAGTGGCAGAAAGTCCTAGGTATTAATTGGGCCTCACTACAGAAACGAAAATAGATCTTTGTATGTCCTAAGGCTGCATAACAATAATTTCCATCTGTTTAAAAACATGTGCCAAAGTTAGAGCACTATAGAAATCACTCATGTCCAAGCTTCTGGAATGTTTGAAAGAGCTCTGAAGGGGAAGTTGCTGATATTGTAGGCAATGAGCAGAATGGGCCTTGATTAAAATTCTTAGAAAATATACATTCAGCTGTGGCATCATGCAGATAATACAATAGTACCCATACAGAAAGTACGATACAGTTCTGCATGCTGGAAACTACTGTGTCTGTAATAGAGAGATAAAAAAGCAGCAACAGGGCAGGGGAGACATCAGAGAAGCTGTTCCAGGTATCTGCGATAGCTGACCTCTTAGTCAATGCGCAAGACTTGGTCCAAGTCGTTCAGCAAAGCAATCTAGAACATGAAATAGAGCAAGAATGTCTGTGTTAAAACTGTAAAGGTTTTATATTTTCAGGATGTACTAAATATACTAAGTAGTTCTGGCTAGTGACAGCTAATCCCTTTAATTAATACATATAACCATGACTGTATGAAAGCTAAGTGCATGGCACTTAGCCTTTGAAAGCGTGTTGGAGTTGCTCATCTGAATTGCTAAGATTGTGTTTGAAATCAAGGGAAGGTGGAGGAGCCTTAGCAGTGCTGGTTACTATGCGCTTAAGTTTCTTCATCTTTAGCAGGTATAAAAAGACAGTTAACTGACCTGAACCCTAGCCATTTGTTTGATCAAGAAGCAAGGGTCGGTCTTGCTTTGTGTTATCACAGACCATTTAAAAGTCAGTGCTCAACCTCAGAGCTGCTTTTATTCTCTCAGCTAAGAATGGTGGTTTAGGATGAATTGATGAGTTCACACCATGACTGGAAAAGCCTTTTCAGTTTGGGACTTACACTTTGGAGATAAAGCGTTTTCCTGCTTTCTCTTTCTGAAAGCAAAGTAAGCACTTCTGATACTTCTGGTGGTCATACAGCAGCATTGTGCAGAGATAACTGAGCTGACTCTGAACCTGCTTGCTGGGCTGGAGCAGGACTGTAACCACATTTGCACAGGGCTCTGCTTGAGGGTATTCCCTGTGTTGTGCTCCACACAGAGGAGCTAACATGGCCATGTTTCTTCCCAGAATGAAAGTAACTTATTCAAAGCTACTTCAAACACCCCTGCAAGTTACTGCACCACACTGTGGGAGTGTCAGCTAGAACCAGACTCCTGCACTTTTGTGCACTTTCCATGGGCACATATGCTGGCACAAAGGGAATGGAAAATGCAGCTGCATTGACTTGCTAGTATGCTACAGGACTGTATCGGTTTAATTCCAGATGAATAAAAGTTCATCACAGTTCTGCTGTTCTCCGTTAGTCGTGTTTGTGCTTATAGTAACATCAGTAAGCAAAATTTGCAAGGACATGTGGAAGGATTTGAGAACAGTTCCATTAAAAATATGAGACCAAAAAGTGGACAGTTGTTTTCTGTAGATCTAAGTTGCATGGAAGTCAGCAGGATCTGATTGCATTTCTCTCTTGCAGTTCTTTCTCTTAGCCATAGATTCCCATTAAAACAGCTTTTTGACAACAAAATTATTCAGTCATTTTATTTTAATGTGTGGTGTTAAGTAAGCTGGGTGGCAAATTGTCTTCTCGAACAGATTGACTTGTTTTACCTGTGGGGAAGGAACAGCTGAACAGCTAGGAGGGAAATCTGCCACTTCGGAAAATTTATTGTAACTTACATATCAGAGACAGAATTGTTTGGTTTTGAATGCTAGTTTGGTTTTCACGCTTTTAATCTAACAGAAGACTTTATCATACCATTTGAAATTATCCTCAGGGGTTGAGGCTATCACTGAAACTTGCAAAATTAATTGATACTTATTCTGTTGTTCACTGTGTTTATATGATTACAAGATGAGGTTTTCCTCTTTATAGCATGCAATAAAATCTTCAGTACTGTAGTAGAGAAGCAGTGTGATAAACCAGAATAGCCTTTCTTTGACACACCTGCCCTTTTCTATCCAGACAAACAGAATGGAGGGGTTTTTTCTTGCAGGAAGACTAAGAAAACTTTCTCCTCACAAAAATAGTTCTGGGCTGTTTCATCATCCTTTTTTGCAAAGACACACTCTGGTCTCCTTCCCTGGAAGGTGTCTAGCTAGCTGTTATGAGTTGTTATATTTCATGGATTTAAAGTAATCGTATTGTTGAAATCCTAGTGTGTGTACAGTTTATTACTGCTTTCTACAACAACCCAGGATTTTTCAAGAGGATAGCAAAGAGAGGCCTAAGGACTTGCACTGAGATGCTTTAAGCTGAGACTTCATGGTATTGTCCAGGACTTTGAGAGTACTGACAGCAATAATTCCTACACTGTAATTTGTTAGTGGTAATCCATTTGGGCTTGAAGTTTACCACCAGATTATTTAACCTGTGGCATGGATCAACTTTCAGTGGATCTTAGAGGTGTTAAATAATCAGAACACTTGCAATGCATTTCAGATAGACTCCTGTTGATAATAGTCAGTAAAATGGGGTGCTTTTACGAACTTGTATTGCATGTCACAATATGGAATTATATGGTATTAAAATGATGCATGTCGTTGCAGCTTTTATTTAATAAGTTATTTGCTGGTTCCTCCCTGTCCTGCTCTGAAGATGGAATTGAAGACCCAAAGAGAACTTTAAGTGATACTAAAATATCTCAAACAATTTTAGGATTGTTGTTGTCTTACAACCTTTGGGACAGGGTGGTGCTAAGTGCCAATTTTGGTCACTGATTGGCTACACATGGCTTGGGTTTAGTCATCTGTATTGGTTTCACAGGCAGCATTTTGGCCAGAGACCAGAGCCACTTGTGGGTACTGATTAACTGCGCCTGTGTGTGCTTTGGCAAATAGAGTGGATGATGGAACTGATCAGATTGTTACTAAGTCCTCATCAAGGGATTAATGAAACATGTAAAGGTAAATAGTGGGGAAGGTTTGTTCTCTCCTCAAGATCTTTGAAGCAGGAAAAAGAATTGGCCTGTTCATGCATTTCCCTATTCTGGTGAAGGCAGAAATAACTCTAGTTGTACACAAAGAGCTTCATACAGCAAGCATGGGAAAAACAAGGAGTAAAAGGTAGTAAGGGAAAATGTAGCTTGCCTCAGTCAGTGCATTTTTTATTTTTTCTCCACAAGCAGCAATACACCAGGAAAAAGGAGGAAGGATATCTATCACAGAGAGACACAGATTATAATCTGGAGTGGAAAGGTGGGGATGGGCTTACAAATGGCTGAGAGCTAGATGGCAGCTTTCCATCTTTGTGGTATCCCTTTAATATTGTGCTATCACATTTGGTGTTAGGAGTGCTGTGTGCTCACTTGTTTGAGGGAGCTACTTGGAACTGCTTGTTATATTGTGGATTTGCATAATGTGTTTAAAAGCAATTTAAATACAATTTAATTCAGATTTATGTAATCTTCTCTGAAGATTTTTTCTCTTAATAAGCTGATGCGCTGTTACCTCTGTGCCACACAGAGTAAAGCTAAAGCTTCTAGCCAGATTCTTATCTCCGTCTGGTGCATACACATGGGAAGACAGTTTATAAAGCCATCTGAAATAAATAAGTTGCATTTCTTATTTGCTCTGTTTGATCTGATTGTTATCTCCTGTAGCAATGCGGGAGTTATGAAATACTATGAATGAGGGATGAAGAAAGCTATTTTAGTGCTTGCTCTCACTCTGGGAAGATGCCCCTTTGTTTGGTGCATAAGGGTGTCAGGATGGAGCAGGACAAGGTGAAGAATCAAGTTAAGAGTGCAAGGCTGTATTGATGGCTGTCTCTGGGCAAGAATCTCTGCTCTGACATGTACAAAAATGTAACTGATTGCTCTAATACAAAGGCCGGTACATTGATTAAAAAGGAAAATGGGCTTTTATCCAAGAGGGCAGCAGAAAACAAACAGCTAGGCTAAAAACCAAGACTGTTTAACCATCTGAAAGAGTATGGAGCCATCACAGCTGCTGCAGAACCTGTCACGACTTGGCTGCCAAGAAGCCAGATGCTTGCATCAGAGGAATGTGTGTTTCACAAGCCGATACCTCTGCTTTCTGACACACAGCAAAAAGTCCAAAAAGACAGGAGGAGAGTGCAAATTAGTCATCCCTCCCATTAGGTGTTAACCTTGCCAGAACACTGACACCGGTAGAAATACATGTTTTCATCAGAAATAGGTTATGGAAATAACCTTCTCTTAATGGAGACCACTTTTAATAACCAGCTGGGGACCACTGACCATATGTGAAGTTAAATACTGCGTAACTGATTTAATGATTGGATCCATTGGAATCTAAATTTGCAGAGGCTTACCCATGTGATTAAGGATATACAAAAGCCCTTGAATGTACATTGGTTTTGGGCCTGCTCCAGAATTCACCAGTGTCATTGATTTCAATTAACTCTGGATAAGGTCACTAGTGGCTGAATCAATTGCCTGATTCCAGAAACAACAGGAAAGGCAAAGAAGGCATAATGGCTAAATCCACAGAATTAATGAGAGACAGTTCTATGTACTTATATTTAGTAATCACATTTAAAATGTTTCTGAATTCTCTTGTAAGTCAGAAACACAGCTTCTGCCTATCTCTTCCAGTTTCAAGTGGCAACACTCAAAACAGACTTTGTATGATTTCCTTAATATTGTATTTTAAAATGAGGAAATATATAGTGAAAACTATTGTAATAGAATCATAGAATCATAGAATAGTTAGGGTTGGAAAGGACCTTAAGATCATCCAGTTCCAACCCCCCTGCCATAAGCAGGGACACCTCACACTAAACCATGTCACCCAAAGCTTCGTCTAACCTGGCCCTGAACACTGCCAGGGATGGAGTACTCACAACTTCCTTAGGTAACCCATTCCAATACCTCACCACCCTAACAGGAAAGAATTTCTTCCTGATATCTAAATAAACCTCTCCTGTTTAAGTTTGAACCCATTACCCCTTGTCTTGTCCTTACAGTCCCTAAGGAAGAGCCCCTCCCCAGCATCCCTGTAGGCCCCCTTCAGATACTGGAAGGCTGCTATGAGGTCTCCACGCAGCCTTCTCTTCTCCAGGCTGAACAGCCCCAACTTTCTCAGCCTGTCTTCATATGGGAGATGCTCCAGTCCCCTGATCATCCTCGTGGCCCTCCTCTGGACTTGTTCCAACAGCTCCATGTCCTTTTTATGTTGAGGACACCAGAACTGCACACAATACTCCAGGTGAGGTCTCACGAGAGCAGAGTAGAGGGGCAGGATCACCTCCTTCGACCTGCTGGTCACGCTCCTTTTGATGCAGCCCAGGATACGGTTGGCTTTCTGGGCTGCAAGCGCACACTGAAGCTGGCTCATGTTCATTTTCTCATCGACCACCACCCCCAAGTCCTTCTCTGCAGGGCTGCTCTGAATCTCCTCTTTGCCCAACCTGTAGCTGTGCCTGGGATTGCTCCGACCCAGGTGTAGGACCTTGCACTTGGCATGGTTAAACTTCATGAGGTTGGCATCAGCCCACCTCACAAGCGTGTCAAGGTCCCTCTGGATGGCATTCCTTCCCTCCAGCGTATCCACCCAACCACACAGCTTGGTGTCATCAGCAAACTTGCTGAGGGTGCACTCAATCCCACTGTCCATGTCAGTGACAAAGATGTTGAACAAGACCGGTCCCAACACCGATCCCTCAGGGACACCACTCATCACTGGCTTCCAGCCGGACATTGATCCATTGACCACAACTCTTTGCGTGCGGCCACCCAGCCAGTTCTTTATCCACCGAGTGCCCCACCTATCAAATTGATGCCTCTCCAATTTAGAGACAAGGATGTCGTGTGGGACAGTGTCGAACGCTTTGCACAAGTCCAGGTAGATGATGTCAACTGCTCTACCCCTGTCCATCAGTTCCGTAGCCCCATCGTGGAAGGCCACCAAAATGGTCAGTCAGGATTTCCCCTTAGTGAAGCCATGGTGGCTGCCACCAAGCACCTTGTTGTTTTTCATGTGCCTCAGGATGCCTTCCAGGAGAATCTGCTCCAGGACCTTGCCAGGCACAGAGGTGAGACTGACTGGTCTGTAATTCCCTGGGTCATCCATTTTCCTCTTCTTGAACATGGGGGTTATATTTCCCCTTTTCCAGTCACTGGGGACTTCACCTGACTGCCATGATCTCTCAAATATGATGGCCAGTGGCTTAGCAACTTCACTCACCAGCTCCTTCAGGACCCGCGGATGGATTCCATCAGGTCCCATGGACTTGTGCATTGTCAGGTTCTTAAGATGGTCTTGAACCAGATCCTTTTCTACAGTGGGCCCAAGGTCTTCATTCTCACAGTCTCTGTGTCTGCCTTCCAAGACTTGGGTGGTGCAACCAGAGCCTCTGCCATTAAAGACTGAGGCAAAGAAGTCATTCAGAACCTCAGCCTTCTCCAAATCCTTCGTAGCCAGTTCACCCAATAGCTTCCGGAGGGGGTCTACATTGTCCCTGGTCTGTCTTATTCTCAATGTACCTGTAGAATCCCTTCTTGTTGTCCTTTACATCCGTAGCTAAGTTTAATTCTAACTGGGCCTTAGCTTTCCTTACATGGTCCCTAGCTTCCCAGACAACATCCCTGTATTCATCCTAGTCTGCCTGTCCTTGCTTTCACCTTTTATAAGCCTCTTTCTTCCTTGGAATTTTTCTCAGCAGCTCCTTATCCATCCAAGGAGGTCTCCTGGCCCTCCTGCTGCACTTCCCTCTAGTTGGGATGCAACACGCCTGGGTTTGTAGCAGGTGATTTTTGAATATCATGCAGCAGTCTTAGGCCCCCTGCCCTCTAGGGCTATATCCCATGGAACCTTACTAAGCAGGTTCCTGAAGAGGCCAAAGTCTGCTCTCTTGCAGTCCAGGGCAGTGAGCTTGCTGCACGCTCTTCTCACTGTCTTGAGGATCTTGAATTCTACCATCTTGTGATTGCTGCATCCAAGGCTGCCCTGGAGCGTCACATTTCCAATGAGCCCTTCCCTGTTGGTGAGCACGAGGTCAAGCAGGGCACCTCTCCTTGTCGGCTCCTCTGATACTTGCACGAGGAAGTTGTCTTCCACACAATCGAGGAACCTCCTGGATCACTTGTGCCAGGCTGTACCGTCGCTCCAACAGATGCCTGGGTGGTTGAAGTCCCCCATGAGAACAAGGGCCTGCGAGCTTGAGGCTTTTCCTATTTCTCTGTGGAGCGCTTCATCCACAGAGTCCTCTGGATCAGTCGGTCCGTAACAGATCCCCACAGTTATGTCTCCCATCACTGTTCTCCCTTTAACTCTGACCCACAAACTCTCTGTTAACTGCTCACCTGTCCCCAGAGAGAGTTCCATAGTCTCCAGCCTATCCCTAACACAAAGGGCAACCCCCCCTCCCTGCCTACCAGGCCTGTCTTTCCTAAAAATCCTGTAACCTTCCATTCCAACACTCCAGTCATAGGACCCATCCCACCATGTTTCTGTGATGCTGATTATATCATACCTCCGTAGACAGGCACACATCTCTAATTCCTCTTGTTTGTTCCCCATGCTACGGGCATTTGTATAGGGACACTTGAGCCGAGCTCCAAATGAGGCCGGCTTGTTGGCTGGAGCAGCTGGAATGCCGCTACATTGCTCCGAGCATTTATTATAGGTAGTGCCAACCAACTGGGTGTGTGGGGGTGGAACAATGTCCCCCTCCCCCAACACATCTAGTTTAAAGCATCCTTGACAAGTCTGGGAAGCCTCCTGCCAAGCCCACTCTTCCCCTTATTTATCAGAGCAGCTCCACCATCCCCCAGTAGACCTGACTTACAAACTTGGGTCCTGTGTTCAAGGTATCCAAACCCTTGACTATGACACCATTCTTGTAACCATTTAGTAACCTGTCCAAGCCTACTAGCTTTTTTAAGGTCCTCCCCTGTATCCTGGAGAATGGATGAAAAAACAATCTGAGCTCCAGAGCCCCTAACCACCTCTCCCAGGGCTCCTTTAAAGACATCCCATCAATTTTCTCCAATGAATGCTTTTCATAAATGCTACTGAAGCAAAAATTGTGGAACTGAAAAAGATTTAGAAATAGAATGAAAATCACTGCTATAGCTGGAAAAATCATATATGTTCATTTTGGTTCTTAGTGCATCTAAAAGGCTAGATACAGCATTTCATTTTAGCCATTCTTTTTCTTACATGTCAGAATCGGGTATCAAGACTTCATCCTCATGCTTAAAGACAGGGATTCCCACAGTGTAGGATGTCAGTTAGAGTAAATATTTCTGTATAAATGTCCTCTTTCAGGAGGCAGAATATAATCATTTTAGTGACAGGTACCAGAGAGCACACAGGTCATTACAGAAAGCTGCCCAGGAGGCCACAGAAGAGGGATCATGACAGTGCCAGGCATTGAGCATGACTCAGAAGGACAAACCAGACTGATAATAACCTATGACCCTGTATGTAGTGGAATGGCTGATCAGAAAGCAGTTATTGTTGTTATGCATTATTTGCTGTTTTCTCTGAAGTATAAATTCATAAATATGTCAGAGGAAAGAGCTATTGTTTGTTCAAACAGTAAACCCTGCCTTTGCGAAAGTCCTTTCCCCTGTTCTTTACATGCAGGGGAGGTAAAAAGCTTTGAAAAATCACCTAGTAAGGTTAAAAACCAAACTGTCTCCATGATCAAAGGCTTACCAGCCTGATCAAACCACTTCACTAAGGCCCTTTTTGACAATGAATATCTTAGGAGATTCATACACTGCCCCCGTATGCTTCCTTCTATTTTCTCCACATATTTTAACTTGTATATCCTCTCTGCCAGCTATCCGAGTCTCAGGAGTTTACTGTGCTAACTTGTGGTTATCCCACAAGCTTGTAGGTATTTGTTTTGTAAGACATACTTATCTGTGTTTGGTAAAAATGAGAATAATAGTAATTTTCAAATAGCATTTTGCTCTTTAGTACCCTGGTGTCATTCAGGAGAAATTTCTGTGATATTTTAGGAACCAGTTCAAGACTCTTAACCATGTGCAGCTCCAAGGAGAGTGATTTCTGCAGCCTATGATTTATTTTACTATTTTTTAAATTTACCCTTCATTGATCTATTTATTGTGGGCTGCAGATACAACAGCTAAGGATTCTATTCTACTCTACTCTGTGCTGTGCTGTCCTTTTGAAATGAATATTTTGGTATTTTAATGTCCTATAATTTAGTCCTTCTAGACTAAACTGCTCTTCACCCTGCCAGCTTGTCTGTCCTTATCCCAGGACTGGTATCAGAGGGTAAAACAAAACTTTTATGTGGCCTGCAGGTTCACCATCTAAAGCTGTACTGAATCACAGTGGACTTGCAGAAGAGTTAGACATTCCTCAGGGGAAATACTCTTACCCCTTACCACCTCCCTTTCAACTTGTCAGGCTGTGAGGCTGATTACCTTATTCCACAGTTTTATGGGTCTGTAATGAAAGAGTGGACCCAGAGGCCCTTGGGTCTTGTACTGGGAAGAAGCTAACACATGCATAGAGCATGTGCGACTGCAGGGACTTCTGCAGTGCTTCAGGAAAAGTTCTGTGTAGTTTAGGTGACTTAATTCCATCCAGTTACGTGTTTTCTGAAAAGATCAGACCCTTGTTTTTGCTTCTTCAATGAGGAAGAACTTTCTAGGTTAATAATGAAGAAAAATCAGGCATGGCCAGTGAACCTGAAGATAGTATGGATTTTGTGTTAATATGAGACATGGGGTCTTTAACTGACCCTGGCTATACTGCAGTATAATTGACATGTTTTACTAATATCTTTCTGTACTTAGATCAGTTTGTTATGTCTCATCTTATCTGTCTTCCCATTGGAGATGAAGTGGTATGAAGCTGAATTTATTTTTTCGGATGAGTAACTCAGGTGAGCCTACTGTGCATCAGACTGGGAGCAACTACTGCAGCTCATGACTTGAACGTCTTTATCTTTTCACTCAATGTATAGCTAGGCAAGGACTGAATTCTGTCGTGAAGTTTGCTCTAACAAAAGCTGTGACATTCCTTCCAGAAATAAGCTGTGTCTGCAGAGCCAGTATCTATATCATATGATGACTTAGAATAGAAATTAGATGGATAAATGCACTGACAGGGTGAGCTAATGGGCACTCCCTTAATAAGGGCTGTAATTTGAAGAATGCAGAATCTGTTTGTCTACCCTCATGGGAATTCTCCCCTTGGAAGAAATAACTTGCTGGTTAAACCTGCAAATCTCAATATTTATTTCATTGCATGTTTATTTCTACAAGATCCACCAGTTCTAAAAGGATCAAGGTGGAACTTGCTTAGATGGGAATCTGCAAAAAATGGCTTTTGGCCAATTGAATTCACTTCACCTACAGTGCTGCCTGACCAGAGAGATATGAGCAGTGTGTCTGCTATCCTGCTCTTGCTCACCTAGGTGTGCTTAGCCTGGACATGCATTAACATTCTCTAGGAAGTTTAGTGAGTGGTAAATTTTACTAAATAATAAAAATTCTTCCTGGGAACGGACTGCATTTTTCATAGAATCATTGTAGAATCATAGAATGGTTTGGGTTGGAATATATCTTAAAGATCACCCAGTTCTGAGCCCCTGCCATGGGCAGGGACACCTTCCACTAGACCAGGTTGCTCAAAGTCCTGTCCAACCTGGCCTTGAACACTGCCAGGGATGGGGCAGCCACAACCTCTCTGGGCAACCTGTTCCAGCACCTCACCACCCTCAAGCCTTAAGGCTTGTCCTTCTGTATTTAATTAAATATTTTGCTTTTTCACTTAAATCAGTTTTTTTCTTATTTTATGAATCTATACACTCTTGTTTCTTCTACATGTGTGTCTGCATTACTGTCATGGAAAAAAAGAGTTTTGTTTTCAATAGAGCTGGAGTGTAACCTGTGTTTTGCAATCTTATAAATACTTCTAAAGGCAGATAAAAAAAATGACTCTTATCCTTGGTCTGAGGAAGCACACTGTAAATCAACATCAAGTTTAAACAAAATCTAACTCCTCTGCAGATCTTGTGCATGGGCTTGTTCAGCTGGAAAGAGCTGAAGCTTTATGGAGCTGTATATGTGAGCACACAGCCTCTTTTGCGTTTGCTTAAATAGAGCAGCTACACTATGGCACTTACAAAGCTGGAGCGAAAGCTCTATGTTTTGAAATTCATGTTTTTGAATATTATGTGTTCGTACTTATTACTCCCATAGCCCACTTCATCTTCAAAGCATTTTGAAGACTTCCTGGGTCAAACTAATAAGCTCTCAATGAGCAAATGAGCAATGAGCAAACCCTTGGTGGGTTTATATCTTGCAATGGGAGAAGAACACAACCCCTGTATGTTTGAGTCAGGGTGATAAATATAACTTCTTGTTACACAGCATGATATTTCTTGTGTGCTACAAGCTGATTAGCCACAGGAATAAATGTAGGGGGATTTATAACAGATCTTCAAAAGCACCAACTTATGTTTTAGAAGCAGCAAGCAGCAGAGGTAGTGATTGCCTATGTAAGCAGTTCCAGCAAGCTCAGTGGCACTATGTCAGCGTGGTATTGCTGCCACTCAGGGCAAGCACCAAGAAAATCTGTCATTTAGGTCACACAGGTTTTTAATGGCACTGTTGCAGGCAAAAGTAAGATTTTAGTTGATGCTGACTGTTACTGTTCTGGTGTGTCATTGCATCTAGCTTGATTTACATCAGCTGAGGATCTGACCCAAAATTGATTTGCTGTCTATAAATACAGGCAGAGTGGGGGTTGTTGCTTTTATATGAAGCAATTAAATTGTGGTAAAAACTTGGCTTCAGCTCATCACTGAGTTTTGTTTGTTTTGGTGTTTGTGGGACATACAGTCTAGGGTATTTGGATATGAGTAGCTAGGTGTTTCTTAATTCTGAAGCTGTTCATGTGGAAGTGTGCACAGATAACAGAGCTCAACCTGTCCCAACTCTTAGTGGTGCCCCTACAGCATCTGAAGTTCTTATTTGAAAGGACTGACTTCTGAGAAATCAAGGCACAGAGTCTCAGCCCCTCTCTTTCAGCAGGAATTCTCAGTCACTGATAGACTCAGATGAGTAGCTGGACTAGTTCTCAGGTGAGTACTCCATGCCTGGCTGGGTACTAAGTGCCTGTTTTCGCTCCAAAGCACTACTTGATCTTGGACCTCCACGTCTGAGAAGGAAAGGTCAGTAAATGCCCTTAGCACCTAGTGAATAACTATGTTTGGTGCTATTTCTTGCTTTCTTGTATTTTTATTTTTTGAAAGTAAGAGAGTTTTCTTCAAAACGCATTGTAACTGAAGTAGAGCTGTCTTAAATCTTAAAAATTTAGGTTACAAAAGTCTGTAATTCTGTAGGTTTTAAAATTAGGAATGAGTCGAAATTTTCCATTTGCTAACGTTCTCGGTTGTATGCTTTAAAATCCATGCAGATTTGCACCCCTAGTTATATGTATTTAAATGAACTGATGAATTAGGAGATTTGAGGGGTAAATTTTGGAAAAGGCACTGATGGCATTTTTATTTTTTCTTTTTCTCCCTGTGCTCTTTCCATGTTGAAGCTGTTTAAGTTGTTCTTCTTTTTCTGCTTTCCCTGCAAGCACTGTTTATACATTCTAAGAAAACATCAGTTGGGTAAACAGAATTATTTATATGTGAAGCACTGAAACTCCTACTAAGATGCAAATTGTGCTGCAGGGAAGATAGTTTGGGCTTTTCTTTCCTCTTTCCTTTTCTTTTTTGACAGTCGGTTAATAAAGACTCAACAATAAGCAGCTGCCTGTGATGTCATTTGGGACTTTGTCCACAGAGCTTGTATTTACAAGTACTGAGCAACTACATAGCAGTAGCAAACCCAACTATCAGCAAACTTCATGTCTGCTGTTACTGGAGGACTTCAGTAGTGCTGTGGATGGTGTAGAAAGCTAACTCTGTTCTAACCACAGACTTTTAAAGCTTGTTAAATAAACACTGGATAAACTCAAGAGAATTTCTGGACTGCAAAGACTTCTTACGGTTCTGAGTTCTCCAGAGCTGGCACGTTTTGACTGAACTGCTGCAAGTAAGACTTTTGCTGTTTTGGTGTTTTTATCATCTCTGTAAAGCTTATTTTCTCTAGGAGTGTGTCAGCATTGCTATTTGTAGTTTTGCTTTAATTAGAACAGCAAGTATGTAGTTGTTAAGAGTAATTGCAGCCATGCATCTAAGTGTGGTTCAGCAACAGAGTAAAGGACAAATGAAAACTTAATTCTGGCTTTTGTTTGCATGAGGCTACACTGAAGGGGCTTTCTCTTAATTTAAGTGATGAAACTTTAAAATTCTTCAAAATCTCTTGAGCACTGTCATAAACTGAGCAAAAACTAGTCTGTCTTAAGATTGTTCTTTTATCATTTCATGGTATTTACCTGAATATTCAAAGTTAATTTGTTTTTTTAAATATAATTTCCTTCTTTGTTTTAGTACAGTTTTCATTATAAATTGTTTTGCCCCTTAATGCAGGCATTGATTTAAAGCAAAACTTGGCTATTTTTACTTTTAGCCCCTATTCAAATTCTGGAGGTATATAAGTTTAAAAGAATGAATCATACAGTGCTTTGAAATCTGACACATTTTGGATAAAATGAGTTGTCAGTTACATGAGAAACAGTATTTTTTAGTTTGGGTGTTTGTTAGAAGTACAACAAATTCTGCAACATCAGTGGAGAAACACTATTACGCTGGTAAGTGTTGTGAAAAAACTTTCTAAACTGCCAGCTGCTTGTGGGACATAACTGATTAATTGATTTTCAGAACAACTAGCTGTGATTGTCATGGACTTATCCCCATTTTACACAGGGGAAACAGGCCCATAGATCTGATTTATTTAAACTTTGTATACCCACTTCAAGAGCTGATAACAAACCCCATATCTCCTGCTCTTCGTTTCAGTCCTTCACCAGAAGCCCCTTCTAAGTTACTGCAATTTTAGTTGTAGTGTCTTTTCCAGGGAGTAACCTGATCACAGTACTGTGTATTAGGAACTCTTTTATTACTGTTTACCTCTATTTAATGATCTGTCTTTGAGGAGATAAAGTGCATTTCTGAAGAATTAAATCAGAAAAATGATTGGCACTTATATGAGGGTAAATCAGTATAAATCAATCAGATAGCAATTGGGGGATTCCTCTTGAATTGTTAGCACTATTGATTTTGTTTTGCTTTTCTTGCTACTGACTTTGTTTACAAGACCTCTCAGTCCTCCACAGGAACAGATTTTTGGGGCTTCCTATTAAGGTTTGAGTGGCTATAACCATGGGTGCCCTTCTCAAGTGACCCTGTTTCTGCAGAAGATCAAAACCTGTCTCTTTTGATGCTCTAATGTAGTTTGACATGTCAAGATATTGTGCAATTCGGGAGCTGTTGTCCTGTCTTTGGAATTAAAGCATATTATCCTAGGAAATAAAAAACCCGAAATAACCCTAAATTTAGCTCTGCATTAATGCCATGCAAATGTCAAAAGTTTTGTGGTCTTAAATAAGAGCATAGAGTTTTATTCTTTAGTTGTTCATCCTTCTTCTTCAGAAATAGTATAAACAAATATTTATGTTCTTTGAAAGACCTTTTTGTATCTTGGAAGCTTCCATTAAATACAAGAGGGAAGAGCAGAGAATTGTAATGGAGCCTTTCCCTGAGGAGAAGGAATGGGTTCATGGTTAGGTGGTTTCACCCCTTCCATGATGACTCCTGTGGGCCAGTCCTTCCTTTTCTCTGTCACCGTGTGGCAGTGAATTGATAAGGGTATTTACACTTGCAAAATATTCAGGATCATGTTGGCAAGTACCTAAAATTTCATAAATTAAAATTTAAGAAAAGCTCATGTCCCACTTTTCTTTCTTACTTGAATTAGTTTTAAAGGCAAGTCCTAATCTTACAAATGTGAATTTGAGAAAACCTTCTGAACTTTTCTGCTGTTGGTCTTGTGCATGAGTTGTGTCTAAGTGTTTAGAAGTTTAGGTTTAAACAATTAGAAATCCTGCCCCAGTAAATGTAAAGTACATTTCCACTTCAGTCAAGAGCAGATCTTCAGCTAATTACCTCCAGAGCAGAAGCGGGCTCTCAAAACCTTATGAGCCTGGAGGCATTTTTTTTTTTCATTTTCCTCTCTTATTTCCCTTCTCACATTTACATTTTCTTCCTTATATTCCAGTGTAGCAAATTAGGATACAGACTGAGCTCACTTTTCAGCAGAGGGATCCCCTGGTTGGATTTTCCCTGGATCTGAGAAATCTGCCCTAGGATACTGCATATAATCTGATAACATTCTGGGATGGCATTAAAGGGGACAATTGCCGACAGAATGTCAATTCTTTTGGCTTTCTCACCATCTGAAAAGAAATGGAATAAGTGCAGACTCCAGCCTGTCAGCATCTGACAAGTGGGACTGAGGGTGGGATAAAAGCCCCAAAACAAAGGCGCCAAGGGGAAGCACAGTTGGCTGAGTAGCTTAGCATGGTTCAGTCAGGGCCAAATAAGGTGTAATGCTCTGCAGCTCCTGTGTAGTTCTGCATGTGTTCAGCTCCTGGCAGGATCTGAGCTATACTTAAGAGCAATCTATGCCAAAGCTGCCAGAACACCGCCAGAAGTTGTAACATGTCATATACAGGTTTATTACTAAAATAGGTTAAATGTACAATGTAAACAAACCATGAACCATTAACACTTGTAATACTTTGTTCTGTACTGCCTAATGATACCACTCATGTAGCATGCAGAAACCTGAATTACGTTAGGTATTCCCTGATGGTTACATAAATTAGTCATGATGTTTAGGGGATGAAAATTTAGGTAGCTATTATGTAAAAAATACTGGGGAATTTTTTACGATTCCACTGACTTGCATTCAGGTGAATCAGATAAACATGGCTATGAACCTGAAAAGCAGGTTGGATTATAAAGGAATGGCTAAAAATTATGTTGCTGAAATATGGACTATTAGTAATGACACACAGCAAGAAAAAATGCTACTATTAAACTGCATGTTTGATAAGCTATCCACAGGACAACACTTTTCCACAGCCAAACTAGCTTTGGATAGTGTGTACACATAATAGGTCTGTGCAGAATCAAATGCGTGTCACAATTTATTTCCTTTGACAGTGCTAATTGATTATTATAATTTATCGTTATCTAAATTGTTAAATTCAACAGTTTACCATATCCTTTTGTTTCTTTGTTGCTCGGACATAATACAAATAGGAAGAGTTAATTACTGCATGTAACAACAGAGGCGAATTTCATTGTCTGCTTCACTTGATTGGAGCTGTGTTGAATCACAGCTGTGGATTTTCAGTAATGGTGGAGAAAAGGAAGCAGGAATTCTTTTGCAATGAAGTTACTTTTTGGTGGTAGTTAGCATTTTTATTTTCTATAGTATTCTTTTTTCAGCTGGGCTGTATTGTGCGTGCTTTGCCTGTAGCAAGTATTACCTAATTGTGCAAACTAAAATCATGCATGCATTGATCTTGCTTTTAATCGATGTGGCACTCTTTTAGGAATACAGCACGACTTGTACATGTAAAGGGACTGCATTTGTGTCTAAAATTACTTACTTCACCAGATATGAGCACTTGGCTTTTTTTCCGTCAGTGCTTTGGTGATGTTCAGATCTGCATCTGCTGGGTAAAAGGAAGTAGTGCTGTCAGCAAGGGAACTCCAGAGAGATTAAGTGGTGGCTTGATTTATTTAGATTCCTAAAGCTCTGATCTGCACTGCTATCTTCTAAGATTTGGTGTAACTTTAGTGTAAAATGTAGGATCTTTCCAGCTGACTATTCTATGATTCTATGATCTGAAATGATCTGACAAAATGGTTCATAGTAATAAGATTTTGGGGGGTTATTTTGCCAGTAGAGGGCTGTGTTAAACTGGGTAAAATAACTCCTCCTTGTTCTCACATTTTCACTGAGTAGCAGCTGAAAGCATATGGTTGTTTTCAAGGACAAAATGAGTAAATTATTGGATTTTTTTAGAAGCTACTGAATGATTGATTATTTAAAATCAGAATCACATCACTTTTACAGTGCAACACAGTTCTGTGTCAGTCTAATTAGACTGAATTCTGATCTTTAAAATACATCACACCTACCTGTTTATTCTAAACTATTCAAGGTTGATAGCTACAGCCCTAAGAAGTCATTAAACTGACGTGATATGCAGCAGCAGCATGTAGCTTTGCTATAATGAAACAAATGGGAAAAGAACTGTTTTTCAGAGGAACAATCATGTTTTGTTTTGTTGTGGCCTCTAAACTAGCAGTCATTATTCAGGCTCTGGTGCTGCAGGAGTTGACCTTTGGCAAAATATTTTGTTATCCTCAATCTTTTATAGAGGCCTTTTGTGAACTCTGAACAGCTCTCATTTTGCTGATTGCATTTAAAATCACTTATTGCACAGTGTTAGCCCTCCTAGCAGATGTTAAAGGATTCCCTGTCTCCCCCTTAAAGGCTACTCCTCCATAGCATCTAATTATAACCTACACAAAAGATTAACAGATGTTATAATTGTCTTAACTCATTGATTAAATAGTTTCTGCATGATTTGCTCTCTCTTCCTCTCATTGCTGATTTGTGAGATCTTTTTGGATGGCTCTCCTGCATCTGCAATTTGTTAACAGAGGTGGTCTTCAAGTTTTAACTTTTTGGTTTTGTGGTCCAGTTTGAGCAGGTTATAGATGTTCTTCTGGATAGTGTGACAGAAAGTGTTAAAAATGGGTGTGTTAATTCCACATATTCCTGTTTTTCCTCTTCCTTTTAACCATTCCATCTGAAATGTATGTAAAAAGCAAACTAATTTTAATGTATGTAAGTTAGAGACTGGAGGGGTAAATGCTGAGACTTATGTAGCAGTGATTTTTGTCCATATATTTCAGTTGTCCCTTGCAGAGGGAATTAGTGGCTGAGAAAACCAGTTTAAGAAGAAAATTCCTAGTAGAAGAAAATGTCTAATAGGATTTTCCTGGTAAGATCTGAATCAGCAATTAAGAAGACTTTGGCTTTCCTTGGTGTTTTTCTTGATGTGGTTCTATTTTTCACCTCACAAAATCAAAGTTACTAGATGTCTGAGCTAACTAAACTCTCCTCTGTTGTGTTCCCACATTGAGATGAGGGCTCTTTTCTCAGATGGATCCATAGTCATCCTACAGCACAACAGTGCCAAGTTTAACTGTTGTTTTATGTTCTTATGAATCTTTTAGCGCCTTCAACCAGGTCAGACAAAACAATGTTTCTTCTCAGAGAGGTGAAACATCTTGCACATATATTATCACTACTGGGGATTTACTTAAATGTCTTTCCCTGTTGTTTGGATTCCATATAACTTTTCTTCTTTCACTGACACAGATGTGAGTTGTTGGCGAGTTCACAAAGATTTCTGTAATAGTCTCTGAATGTCCCACAGTTTTATGAACCTGTGTCTGTCATAGGGCTTCAGCCTGAAGTGCTCTGCCTTGCTTAGTTCAAAATTAGTATAAGAAGAAAGCAAAGTCAGTGGAGAGCATTTTCTCACACATTCTCTCACAAAACCTCTGAACAGGTTAAAGAAGAGAAACTGATTAAAGGCTTGAGGCTTGAATTATGGGCTTGGTTATTCAAAAGCCATAAAATATTGTGCTATTTCCCCTGCTCATCCCCCCAAATCCTACTCAAACATATAACTGTTGCTTGGATTCCTAGTCAGAGAAGCCACCTCATGTTGAGGTTCTCCTATCAAAACCCTTTTTGTATTTTCGGTTGCCAAAAATACTTAAGTTCTGTGTGGATCTTTGGGGAATATTGACTCAATTAATGCAAATTCGTGGATTTGTGGGACATCCTTTGTGATTCTGCTTTGCTGATATTTTCTGGATATATATTCTCTTTACCGTGAACACCATGCATAGTGCTGGCTGTGAGAGTTTACAATATAACCTACAGGGCTCTAGGTTTTTTAATGTTGGTATTTCTCTTATTTGTGAGTTTTATTAGGCTGAATAATCATCTTTGCAGTGCACAAAAGTATTTGTCTGGGAATTCAAAATTGCTCTACAAACACAGGTACTTTGTTTGTGGAATTAACAAAGAACACTGTTCTCCTGGTTTTTAAATGACATCTCAGTGCTCCTGAATACTTTTCATTTATGAGCTGGGGGGAGTAGATTACAGATTTGTGGTAAGGAAATTCCAGGGTGCCAACTGTGATTCTGAAGTGTATTTTAATTATATAGACACCTGTCCACTATCAACTTCCAATATTTCATAGGGGTCAATGAACAGGCAGCTGATGGAAATTACTTTTATTGAATACCAACCTGGTCTGAGTTTGAAACACTGATCTAGAGGTGAAAGGCTAAGATCCCAATTACTAATAATTAGATCTATCCAATCTCTGTATTATGCTGGTGGCAAAAGGCATAGGTGCTGTTTGCAGTTAAACATGAGAAACATTTAGAAATTACTAAAAGTTCAGCTAAATCATTAAGGATTTTTAACATCTTCTGGAACTGCAGGAAAGTATTAAAGTAAAACCTGGTCTGGTTTTAATAAACAGCTCTATTATGTGTTACATCACTGGCTGTTAGCCCAAACATTTGAAACTAAGAGCTTCATCTTTATTTTGAGGTTGCACACTTAAATGAAAGACAGCAGCAAATGAACAGAAGAGACAATGGTAGCACAATCTACAGAGTTTGGGTTGGCTGTTTGCTTGAGAATCTATACACTTGTCTTTTATTTAATTATGTGCCTTTCCTAAAACTAGTAAATTCCTTCCATTAAGCTGCAATTCTGTCATAGTATTATTGATTGGGAATACATCACAGTGTTCATAGGAAACTATTTCTGTCATTTCTATTTACAAATCTTTAAGTGAATTGCTTTTCTTCTCTTTCACTACAAAATTCTCCTGTCACAAGAAGATGCTTTAAACAGACATTCATAAAAATTTATCAATGAGATGATAATTTTTGGCACAGCCCTGAGAAACGAATGGTCCCTGAGGTACACAGCTATGGGCAGCATGGCAATGCAGAGGCAGACATATATCAGAAACACTAAGTAATATTTTCCTTACTTGTGGCAGGCATTAATGGATCCTGTCTCCCTAGTAAATCACTAAAGTTTCACTTTCACCCACTGGCTATTGCCTCTTGTGGAAGCAAGTTATCCTTTACCTGTTTACTTATTCCTCTCTACCTGAGCTCCAGGTTGGGATCCTGTGTGTTACAGGGGGATCCTGATCTTGGGTGCATAGTTCAAGAGCTTATAAGTCTGGGGAGCTCCTGAGTCTGAGACCTCCCTTGCTGAGGTGTCTAACTTAACCAGTAGCAGTGGGAGGCTACATCCCCCTATCTGCTATTTTACCCAGCTGAGATGGGGTGGTTTACCCCAGTGTGAGGCAAACTGAAGGTTAAGGTTTAACTCAAAGGATCTTCACCCAAGACAACAGGAAGGCACATTCTTGTAGCTTTAGGTAGCACCCTTGGGCAAGAAGTCCCATGAAGACCCCACCTTGCTTTCCCTTTTTGTTCCTCTCTCCCTTCTCAGAGTCCTACCCAGAGGTTCTCTTGTCTCAGCTCCTGGTAACATCACAGTGAGCTGATGGGAAAATCAAGGGTGAACAGAACCTTTCTGTTGGCTGCAGCCAGCATCCTGCTCAAGACTCACGCTATTACAGAAAAAAGGGTCCAGTTCTAGATAAAAAAAAAAAAATGCTGCTTTAATGCTTCCTGCTTTGGCCTGAAGGGGAACGAGGTTTGAATCCATAGAGGGAGTAGAAGATATCTGGCTCATTGCCTATGTGCCTGCTTTTGATTGGGTGGTGGCAGAATCGTCTCTGGCCCTTTGTTGGGTTTAATTCTGTTCTATTTGCATTTTCACAATCAGATTAATCATGACAGAATAGCCAAGAGGTGAATGATGTGCCTCCTCATTGCAGGGGAGGTTGGACTAGATGACCTTTAAAGGTTCCTTCCAACCAAAACCATTCTGTGTGAGAACTGAGCATCTTCTGCTGTACTGTGCAGAACTTGGAGAAAGAATCATGCCCCCACTTTTAGGTACATAGTGATGTACATGTCTGATAGATAGAGTAATGATAGAGCAGCAGTGCTGATGGGAAGTTTCACTATTCGAGTCCTTGACAAAGAGAAATTATTCTGTAAATGGCACTTATATATACTATATATTATTACCTTCACAGCATAGCGGAGAAACTGAGACAGCAGAAGTTTGTGAATCAACCAAAACCATTCAAGAGCAGGGATTCAACTCAAAAGTGTGGGCAAACACTTAATGAGGCAAGTACATTCTTCCTGGATTCCATCCGAAACTGTTCCCCCCTCCCACACACACCCCATAAATCTTATGCAAAGCAAGATACTTTAAAAGGTTAAATTTAGTCTCCAAATGCACTTTTAAATTCTAAGAGGATACTTTAGGGCACACAGATGTATCACACTTTCCCTTTCACTAAAAATTCTCTATTTCAGCTGAAATTCAAGCTGAACAGTAGTATTGGATAACTTTGGTTATTCCAAGACTGGAGGTGCATCAACTATAATCTTAAAAGTTTGACCTAAATCTGCATGGCATTACTTCTAAGAAATAATCTAGGGGAAAAAGATCCTATTTGAGGTGCTAACATGAACTCCATAAGAAAAAGTAGATGAATAATCTTGTTCCAACCCGACTTGCTTTGCTGTCTACTGAAAGCAAAGGCATCTTTCTGTTTTTAGTGAACAATGAACTTCTGAAAGGTCTGTATTTATTTTTTTTTCTTTTGTGCCACTTCTCTGCATTTTAAATGCATGAATGTGATGGAGAGAGATTGGAGAATTTTGATAGTATGTCTCTGTCTAATATTATCTGGACAGTAGTGTATCCATAATCCCAAAGTGTCAAATTTTTATCTGTGATGGCAGACTATATGTTCTTTCTCATTTCACTTGGTAGAACTGAGTGCAGATGAGTTAGAGACTGGTAGAATGACATAAACCATAGGAGAATTATGAACCTTTTGAGTAGGAAATTCATTAATGTTTTTTAATTTATGTTTTTATTATGTTTTTGGCAGATGGAAAAATTAGAAATCAATGTGTGACAGTGAGTCTTCACTCTGTGAAAGGGGAGTAAGTGCTGCTGGCAGCTGACTGCATGGGAGGAAGTATGGAGTGGCTCTTCCCCAGCCAAAGCAAAAAACTTCCACTCTTATTGTGTCTAATGTGGATCAACCACCACAATTTATAAAGAGGGACACTGAAAGAGAGAGAAGGGTCTTCTCCTCCCAATCAGAGTCTTCTGATAAGTCATCACTCACTTTCAATGTGTTTTATTGTACTTCATCCTGCCAAATTTTTTTATATGACAAGTGTCATATAAATCTGGGAATTGATCTGTATTGGATTTCACTTCAGGTAATTTCTTCAGATACTCAGCATCATTTCCCCTTCTTTATTTCTTTTCAGCCTGTTGTTGATAACCTAATCAGTTCCTCACTGTCCCTAGTGTTTGTATATGTCCCTCAAACTTGCATAGGTGGTCATGCCTTCTCATTTTAGTCTCCTCTTTGTCATTATTTGAAACTACTATGAAGGGCCTTGTTAATTGTTTCCCTCCAGGTCAATACTTTAATCATCTTTGCTGCTGTTGTCTGAATTCCATCAATTTTGTCTGTCCTTTTTGCCCACAACTGAATTCAGTATTTGCGATGAGCTCACTCTAGACTTGCAGAAGAAGAAGAGGTGAATGGCTGTTTGGTATGCCGACACTGTTCAGTGTTTTGTCACCATCTAAGGAAATATGGATGAAGACAGAACATTTTTCATTTTTAATGTTTTCATAATAGTTTTCTTGGCCGTAAGATGAAGATGGAGTTTAATATGTGCATATCTGTTCCTTTTAATTTTACGGTTTTGATATCCCACAGTCCTACATGCTCTGTTGTGTCAGAATAAAGTGAATTTGAATTGGCTAGGGAAATCCCCTGGAATTTTAATTTACGTATACTTACTGTTATCCAGGGGATACATCTCAATGAAACTGAAGGAGGTAGAGCTGAATTGTTCCCTGTCACCTTTCTGCTGTGAGCATGAAGGAGAGATGTTACTGAAGTGTGTTTGGGAACACTGAAGCTGAATTCTATTGGGTGTCATCCTTGGCTGATGTTAGGTTGGTTGAAATTAGAGTAGACTTCTAACTTCTGCAAAGGCTGGACAGCCAGAGACTAGCTGAAGGATTTCAGTGTCCACTCACAGGAGCAGTAGTTGTGGTACCTCCAAATTCAGCTCTGGTACCACATCTCTTTTATGTGTCTTGTCTGTAGCAGTGGACAGCAGAGTCCAAAGAGCTATTGCTGCAGTTATTGCTGGCCTGACTGTACAAGGACTCAGTGAAGGTACTTCCAGATCGAAGTAAGTGATATGTGAAGAATTTTTCTGGCAAATATATGCACAGAGTCCTGTGCAGGTAGCACTGCCCAGTCTAATGAGATTGCATATTCTTGCTTTGTTTCCATGCTACAGTCTGCTCTTTCAAACCACAGGCTCAGTTCTGGTTTAGCTGGCACTGGAAGAGATCAGCACTGTCTTTCCCCTCTTGTTTCCCAGGGTAGAGTTCAGTCATGGTAGGGTGGAGGAGCTATTTTCAGATTATGCAGATAGATTAAATTGAACCCTTTCCCAGTTACCCTCTTCCCAGGTCTCAGAGAGATTATTTCACTGTAAGTTATCTTCCTTTTTTTTTTTTTTAATTTTATTTAATTTTTTATTTTATTTTATTTTTTTTCCATCAGACAAAAAGGGATTATGAGCTTGATTCAGTTTCTTGTCTGGGCTGTTCTTAAACTAATACCTTCATTATAAAGTTATTGCCTGTAATGGAAGGATAGGCCCTGACCCACTGGGAGTGTCTGTACAGCAAGATGAAACTTGAGACACTAGGTTACAATCCACAAAGCCCCAGATTCATTAGAAACAAATTTTGCAGCCCAGACATTGAAATATTCCCTCTAATGCAAATGGCTTTCTTTATAGGACAACATGCAGCACTGAGTGCTGAAGGTGTTACTAGTGACAGAGGAAATATTTTTGCAACACTTTGTCTTGAGAGTTTTCCTTTGAGCCATGTGAACATTTTGAAGTGTTACTAGTGCTCTATGGAGTAAACCTAGATGTCTGAATGCTGTCACTAAGTTAAGATGATTTTAATAATTCCTTATATCAATGAGCTGGAATACATCACTAAATAAATGATCTTTCATTCCTTTCATCTATGATGCCAGGACGGACCAAATGGAGTAGCATTCACTTGGGACACTTCATCTCAATAAACTGCTTTAATTCACCAAAATGTTCTGTTAGAAAATGTTTCTAGCAAAATACTTCATTGTGCATAGACTGCAGAATGAGTGAATGAGAAACAAGAGAGGTGATTGTAATAAAAACCTCATGAGGATATTCATTCTCTGTGTCTGATGGGCCATCCTGTGAGTGTACAGCCATCATCCCTTTTAGAAGTGCAGGTGAAAGGGGTGGAGCATGCACAAAACCAATGATATTTAGTGGTCCCTCTGGGCTGTGATTAGGACAGATGGGCAAGCAGCAGAGATGCTGACTGAAATGCATTGGTCTCAGAGATGAAGGGATCTTTAGGCATATTTCAGAAGCTCCTAGTTCTACTTTGAAAAATGGAGTTGGCATTCCACCTTTGTTTACAGCAGAGATCCTGATACAGGTCTTACACATAGGCTTGAAATTCTTTAACTTGCTTAAACAGTGTCTTGATTTACACCAATGAAAGAAAAATTAAAAAACCCCACAAATCAAACTGAGCAAAATGTAGAAAACTTGGTTGTGTATATTAAATTCTTCCCTCCAGTTAGTTTCTGTCAGACTTGTTTGGATTTTGTATTTAATTGCATGCATTTTTGTGAACATTGCAATGTATTAAATGAATACATATGAATTTGGTATGTTATCTTTATTGGCCTCTTAAACCAGATGCTGCTGCCTCTGATGAGGATTTGTAATTCAGTGTTTGAAACCTAATGAAATTCCAGTTTGGGTTTCTGCTGCCAGCCAGCCGTTTTACCAAGAGAAACAGCTAGCTCTAATAATGATGTACTAGATTGCAGAAGTTGCATGTAGTTGATGCCAGAGGTGTCTTTATTGGAATATAAATGGGACTTTGTTTATGAACCTCAAAATCTCCACATAACCCTTTAGGTCTGTGTATAGTAACAGTGAAATTTCCTCGGGTCCTGAAGTTCAGCTTCTCCAGATGCTTGGAACTGCCTGTCACTGACGTAAGCTTAGCTGTGGTTCCTGAGGGACAGAAATGTGTCCCTCAGACGTAGCTGATGCTGTTCCTGTGCTCAAAGCGTACCTTTTGCTGATTAACAGCCTAGGTAGCAAACATTGCTAAAAGAGGCTTAGTGGCTAAGGGAACCCATCTTTACCATATAATAATCTATATCACATAATTTATAATAGTATGTAGTAATAATATCTAATAACAAGTGATTAGAAACTTACTCAAGAAATAAGAGCTTTGGATCTAATGTTTCCTTCAGCCTGAATCACCTCAGTCTTGCCTTGTTGTTTCTTGGATATAGGTCTTAAAACATTCAGAAGGATTTGATTTCAGGGCAGGAACTAAGGTTACATAAACACTATTGTGATAATCTGTTTTTTATTGATGATAACACTGTAATATATCCTTTTCTTCCATGCTGTCCTGACAACAGATTCATGCTTTCTGTCTGCTTGTCTTTCATCCGTTTTTTCCTGAGTAATTTTATTGCATGATATGAATGCTTCATATGTCTCATAAAAGCAAACTGGGGAGAGTAATCCTTTGACCTTTCCAGCATTCTTTGGTGTAATTTAGTGGTGATGCTTCTCCCTGTGGCATGGCCCTGGAACCCCATGATAAAAATGGACAGCCAATCCAAACAGAAAATGCTGAAAAGGTTAAAACTTTGATTATGTTAGTCTATAAATGTTCATAGTCTTTTCTTGGCCAGAAAGAAAATGAGAGCTGAAAATGGCAATGGATGAATCATGCTTATTGCAGAATACGGAAATGATATCTGCTCAACCCTTTCTTGTTAGTGCTGAAAGAACATAATCTTGTGCCCTCTCATTTTATGTCACTGCAACCCACCTCATCCTCTTAAATGAATGCATGCATCCATTTAATTAACCTGGTGAGATACTGAGATATAAATCTTTTAAATGCTTCTCATGCAATTCATCGTGACAGGTGTCATAGTAATAACATCTTTAATGCTATATTCTTTATTTTTTGATTTATTGAAATTCCTGGTATTATTTTGAGCACACTGATAGGTTTGCTGGATTTAAGCCCTTAATCTTAAATTGTTTAAATCCTAGAAGCAATGCTATAGAAAGCTTTACTGGTTGTTTAGTTTACTGAATGAAAGGAAGATTATCTTGCATGAAGAAAGCATAAATGTGTTCTGAAAACTGTGGTTGAAATAGGGTGGAAATTAGTAGCTTAGATGCTTTATTTTAAATGCTTTTTTTTTCTAGAACATTTTACTGAGAGTCTATTCTTTGCTGGCAAGTGATCACCAGTCAAAAATTGTATGAGACTGGCCTTCATGCTCTGTTGGGATAAGGGCAGGACAGAGCCATAGTATTTGGCTGTCAAATTCGTCAACATTCAGTTTCTGTCATGTGATATTGTTATTGTGCTTAATTTAAATCACAACAAGGATGGGAAGGTTCCTTGTCTAGCTCTGGCCTCTTCTTTGGGAGTGCTTTATCATGCATGGCCTTGTGGATGACTGCTGGACAGTTTTCAACCAGAACTAGAGGACCATTGGGTTAGGGAGTGGTTTGGATTACAAAATAATTTGCAGGCTCTTTGCACCACCTCTACAGCTTCAATGTCCTTTGGAACAGGTTTAGAGATAGTAAGAAATTTGAGTGCATCAAAATTAATTATCCCACAAGAAAATGAGGAGAATTAGGAAAGAGTCTTCTATCTAGATATTTTCTGACTTGACATATACTTTAGTATTTTCCAAAGCCATTCAGTATATCTAGATATGTAGGCAGAATGGGACAGCAGTGCTGTGTTTGTTGCCTTGTAATTCCCATTGTATTCTACTTATCTTAGCATTTTAGGTTCCTGCACTGGAAATTTTCTAACTTCATTAACTCATTCCTGCTGGCACATGACACATTCTCCTTCCCTCTCTGCAAAAATGCAGCTTGCTTATCTAAATAGTAACTTAATCCAGTGCATGTGGATGTACAACATATACACTAGTGCTAACAAACTGCCTAAGCAAATACCTGGGAGTACTGGGCATTAGGCAGGTGGGCTCTCCTTTATGGCATTGCCATGACGTACATTGTGGGTGAAACAAGAAACATTTAGCTAAGCTTCAGGTTGCAGAAAGGCCAATGTCACTGTAGTTTTCTATTTCCCAAGTGTAAAGAATTATTTTTCCACTTTATCACTCCAAGTCATGACCAGGCTAAATACATGATGGGGAGAGATAGGGGTCTGGTAATGAAACCATTTTCATGGCTCACTGACAAGCACTAGTCAGAATTTTTTCATCTTTTGTGGAGGTGGGGTCTTCTGCTGTTACTGCTCTGATGATTTGAACACTACCATTAACAAAACAACAAATAAAAACCCCAAACCAAAACCCCCCAGAAAACCCAAACAAAACAAAACACAACACAAAGGAAACAGTGAAATAGTATGAAGCTAGCTGTCATTTTTGAATGGGGAGTTAAATGTAGTGATTTTATAGATCAGAACAATCTTTGATCTGTTGAATATGCACCAACTCCTTAATTCTGGATTTTTTTTATTTTTTTTTTTCCAGTTCTAAAAAGGCCCATACAAACTGTACCCTACTTATTTACACTTTTTCTTCCGTTTTTTTGTACAAAGACCACAAGAAAAGAAAATGCACATTGGTTTTATGCAAAAGAAACAGAGCCGGACAGAAACATTACATTTAATTTGTTTCTTGGGAAACAGAATCAATCCAGAGATTGCTAATGAGATATAAAATCTCTCACCTTTAGGTCACCTGTTCATTCTAACTAACATTTTCATTGATGACAATCTTTACTTTCTCATAGCTTCTTCCTGTCCTATGCTAGTGATATTATTTTCCTTCTTTCATTGCTGAGGACAATACTAGTTCTTGTTGCTCCCTTTCAGTCTTAAAATATGGTCGTCAAACAAACAGAACTATCAGAGTGGAAAAAAAAGTGCTTAAGGGGATCACTGTATAATTTTGGCTTCATCCTGTTACCCAGCATTTTGATGTCCACATCACAAAACTTGTCCTCTCATTAGCACCTCAGAAAGACAAGCAGACTACTGAGAGGGAATGCCTCACTTCTCTATGGGTGTTTTGCCTTCTGGCAGCGCAAAGGTGTGCAAAGCAGAGGGTGGGGAGGCTACCCTACATCTATTCTGAATTTAAATGAAAGGACACTAACTTACAGAGCTGTCATTTTTATGTGTTGTAACTTCTAAATTTATACTAATTTGTAAGAGAAAAATAAATACAGTGTATTTCCAGTTACCAAAGAGATATACTGTGTGCTAGTTCCCAGCTGGCATATGTTGGCATAGCTCTGTTGCAGTGTAACTGCAGTTTCAAACTGTCTGAAAATATGTTGGATGCTTATCTACAGAATATAATGTTATGAGTTTTCATCAGCTAAAGCAATATACATCAATCACCCTTTGTTACTACTAGAAATGAAGGTATTATAATCCAAGAAACTTCTTGCATAGATTTTAGAGAGTGCTTTTCTCTGTTAATCACACCGTTTCTCCAGGGCATAGTTTTGGAGCCATTTCCTCAAGTAATGATAATTTTTGTATTGAGTGCTAAAAATACTGCACTTTAGGATGCATAATCAAGCTCTGGCTCTGCCTCTGGCTTGCTGGCTTTCTGAACAGTGAGGGTATACTGTATTGAAGCAAGATTCCACTTAGGTCTTCCCCTGAGAGTTTTTTCTATGTCCATATAAAACCTTCTTCCCAGAGCTCAATGAAAAACTAAGACAGTAGGCAAACATCTGGGACCTGAATTCTCTTAGACTGATCCCCATACACTCCTTGAGGATACAAGGAAGATATGAGGATAACCGCCAAGTACTTCTAACTTCAGTGCCTTCCCCAACATGCTCAGTATAGATGAACTCTATAGTCCCTTAGAGAACAGTCCTACAGTGGAAAAATTTCCTGCAGCACAAAGAACAGTAAGATGTGCCCCCAAAGGTTTGGTAATGTACATGTATGAGTGCAGTGTCAGTGAAGACACCATAAATCAGAAGTGGCTTTGCAATAGTTCACAGTTCAGCCAAGCTAAATGGGACAGTCAAGGTCTGAATGTTGATCACTGGGGTCTCTGCTATAAAGATACCAACAAGCAAATTGGTCAGGGAAGGCGGATAAATTTCTACAGGCTGTTTTCTTGGCAATACAAATAGTATTTCTGATGACTGGGCAAAACTGATTCTGAGTGCTTTTACATTTCAGAACTGTTACATCTGGACAACCATTCTCTGCTGAGCTTCCCAGTGGATGCAGTACTGTATTTCAGATTGTTGTTAGTCTCAGAGGAAGAAAGGTTTACCTGGGAGGGTAATTTTTTGTCTGTTACAAATAGTATGATGCATAAAAATGACCATTCCAAGATGAAAACTTGTTCTGGTTTTATGTACTTCACTCTGATGATCAGTGTTCTTTAAAGGCCTCCTGAGTTGGGTACTTTGAGGCACCAGCACATGTTGGTACAAATGATGTATTATCTTCTCTGACAATTACCTTTGATTCAAAACTTTAAGTGGGTTCAGCCTTAGGTTGTCAACTCTTTAGGAGAGATCTGTGACTGCTAATGGTAACATTCCCAGAGATTTGTTTCTGTGGTGTGTGTGGGGGGGGAGGGAGTGGAGTGTACAGGTCTGAGGCTGCTTCACCAGTTCACATGCTGTGCCAGGTATGGGTTACAATAAATCCACTTCTTGAGGTGCCCGAGGCAGCGTAGCATGTAACCTATAGTAATAATTAATAATAATGCTTGACCTTCTGCAGCGATAATGGGCTCCAACTGTAGCTCTCTGACTGGTTTGCTCCTAAGTGGTTGTGTGCTTGCTGATCAATAAAGATTCCCTTGGTGGAAGTTCTGCTCTCCAGGCATGATGAATGCAGAGAAGAATGATACAAATATTGCGTAAGGGCTTTCTCTTGCCAGTTTCTGGTGTAATCACAAAAACAGTGTAATACATTGCCTCTGTGTTTGTTCTAATCTGTTTTGGTATTTCTTTTGAGGCATGATTGCTAATCAGCAATGGTAATTGTGTTAATGTATACAGTAATTGTGTAAATTGTGTAAATATGATAGCATACCACTGAGATTCCTTATAAGCTGAATGAAATAGTGTCTGTAGCCTTAGGACTGGTGCTACTAAAGGGAAGCAAGGACTTACAGATAAACCTGGGAAAAAAAACCCACAAGGCAGGAATGAACACAGTGCAATAATTGGTTTTCCTATCATGGCGTGTACATGTTCTCACCGCATGCGTTCCTTAGATGAATGTGTATAGTGGGTAATTTATCCATTTTGGAGAAAACAGGCTTGAATTCTGGTCTTGCATAAGTGTAAACCAGAAGTACAAAACAAGTGCTGTTTAATAGAAGGCTGAATTTCTCACTGGATGGCTTGGTACCAGACCAATTGTGGCTTCCCCATGGGAAATATTTTACAAGAGCAGTCCCAGTTGTGATGCCCACAGTGGACCTGATGATCCTGGGTCGCATGCCTCTGGGAGCCCTCCAAATTCCAGCTGGCTTTGGAGGCTTAGCCTGAGCATTGCGTTTTCCATGTAGGTGGCCTGTGCTTGATCCATAGTCAGACTCCTTTGTGCCCTCATGGCAGTGCATTTAGGGACAACTTGAGGAATGAGTTGTGGTGGTTTTAGCTACTTAGTATCCCCACAGTGACAGATGGGTGGTTGAGAAATCACGTTTATCCATACCCATGCAAATACATCTACAGGGCACATGCTTCTTTTTTTGGGAATGCCAGCTGTGTTACCCTACAGCCAAGCCCAGTGGTATTCGTGCATCACCTGGCTGTTTGTGACTGAAGATTTTGTTCACAATAAGTAAAAAGGACAAGAAATGGACAGATATGTCTTTTGCTTAGTATTGTTTTTTAGTCAAATGCAGTGAATTTCTATAGGTTCATCATTAGCCAGTGCTGTATGAATGTCTCAGTCTTACTAAAATTGTTTTTAAATAGGCTTTAATATCAGCTCTTGACTAAAAAAAAAATGTGGACAAATTCTTGTAGTGAAAGCTCTTTGCATTTAATGGGAGTTAGCCCAGATTAAGAGAGATAGCATCTTGCCCTCTGATACAATATATGTAGTCAGCATGAGATTCCTGTACTTGGTTCTGGATTTATGAGCATATCTGTCTGCTTTAATTTAGGCTAGATTCTGACTTCTACTCCTACTTTCTGAATCGTGAATAAATTCATTAGCTTTTCTCATATTCCTGAATCACACACAAAAAATATTACCTTAAAATACAAGCTAAAACTTTCATACACGTATGTTATCAGAAACACTTGGGAAAAGAGAGAGCTGTAGTTACTGGTAAACTGTAGCTTGGTTTTAGTAGAAACCAGCCAGGAACAGCCAAATCCTATAAAACTGGAAAGACTCACTCCCTCTGTGATAGCTTCATAGGGTGAAGTTTCCCAGCCATTCTGTACAGGCAGTTGGGCTGTCTGATTAACACAGCTGAATCTTTGACCTTAAAAACTTAAACATGCTAAGGGCATTCATGTCTCATTAAGGATAATGGGAGTTGAAAGCTTTTAGAACTCTTCAGGATTAGGTCCAAAATATGTACATCATAGCAGCAGCACAGATGTGCCAACAAGCAGGGCTTACTGAGGAGTGCAATTAATGTGAAGAGAACTGTTTCCCTCCCCGCCTTCCGCTCTCCAGCCCCAGGTAGTTTGTTGGCTCTGCTAATCCCGATCCCAGCCCAATTCAAAAGAGACTATGAAAACATGGGGCGTCTTGATAAGGACAGTAGTAGCAGATTATTTTTTTTCTTTGAGAAGTGACCCAAACATATTGGTAATGTTTCTGTCTGGAGAGTTTAGCTTTTCTGGCACAGAAAATTTGTTCCTGGAACGCAGCCTACTATAGACACAAAGTCATTAGCTGCTGGGTTATTGCAAAGTTAATGATGAAAGACAGAAGCTGTTAGTAGGATACTGAAATGTGCATTTAATTTTGGTGGTTTTCTTAATTTTTTTTTTTTTTTTTTTTTTTTTTTTTTTTTTT
>NDXB01012756.1:0-22483 GCA_002631895.1 Agapornis roseicollis | reverse complement strand
CCCCCTTCAGATACTGGAAGGCTGCTATGAGGTCTCCACGCAGCCTTCTCTTCTTCAGGCTGAACAGCCCCAACTTTCCCAGCCTGTCTTTGTATGGGAGATGCTCCAGTCCCCCGATCATCCTCGTGGCCCTCCTCTGGACTTGTTCCAACAGCTCCATGTCCTCTTTATGTTGAGGACACCAGAACTGCACACAATACTCCAAGTGAGGTCTGACGAGGGCAGAGTAGAGGGTAGCTGGGGAGGGGCTCTTCATTAGGGACTGTAGTGACAGGACAAGGAGTAACGTGTTAAAACTAAAACAGGGGAGGTTTAGATTGGATATAAGGAAGAAATTCTTTTCTGTTAGGGTGGTGAGGCACTGGAATGGGTTGCCCAAGGAAGTTGTGAGTGCTCCATCCCTGGCAGTGTTCAAGGCCAGGCTGGACAAAGCCTTGGGTTACATGGTTTAGTGTGGGGTGTCCCTGCTTATGGCAGGGGTGTTGGACCTAGATGATCTTAAGGTCCTTTCCAGCCCTAACTATTCTATGATTCTATGACAAATGTGTTGTTTCAAGGTAGAAGACCAAATACAGGAAAGAACAACAATGGAGTATATGTAGGGGTTGCTAACTTAATAGGTTAAAGTTTGTATATTTGTAAGGAAAACCCTAAGATATAGAATTGACATAAGGACTCAGTAAACTGAATTACCAAGACAATATGAGAAAAGTCTGTTCCTTATGTCAATGTTAGTATTGCTTGCACTATTCTGCAAATCTCACAGTAAGGACATCTATTCCTTATTCACAGACTATGTGAATGAAATGCTATCCCCTGTCTGTATAACAGACAGCCCTGAAATGTGCTCTGAACTTTGTGGAAAAAGGAAATCCCAGTGTGGGTAGAATCTAAACAGAACAACAACAGATTGTTTTGCATCCCCTGTGTCTTTAAACTCTTAGACTTTGCAAAAATGGAGCTATCTAGAAATGCATTACCAATAGCACATACTTGTCTGTATTTGCATTTTTAATAAAGTGGAGATTGGGCTAAGAGCTATGGTATGTCAGCTTGAGAAAACACACAGGAAAACCCAACTGAATGGGTCAGTTCACAGCAGAAACTGGTGAGAGGTGATGAGAAAAGTAGAAGTCACTGGTGTGGGGATAGCAGTGTTTAGGTTTTACTGATACTAGCATATCACTAATGCTAATAACATGGAAAACACTGAGGTCTGAGTCGGTTTAAGGACATCATTCAGCAGCACAGCAGTATGCCTAGGGTGCTAGACGTAGAATCTACATTAGCTTGGATAAAAAGAGATTAAAGTCACCAGTCACCAAGTGAGATGGATGATGGCACTTCCATGTAGCAGTGGTGGAAATGTCTGGTTTGAATTTCATTTGCAGAAGAAAGATCTGAAAATATAGTGTGTAAAGTGCTAGATGTCCTGGCAGCAGTCAGTTACTGTAAGTACTGTTCTTGGACTCCAGAGCAGCCTCGTAAAAGCTAACATAATAACTAAAAAATACAGGGGCTGTGAGTTCAAAAGGACTTGGTGAACCCAGAGAATTACATTAGAAGAAGTAAGTGTCAGGCCTAATGTGAAGAAACGGCTCTATTATGTGCCATTGCCACAGAAAGAACTGAAATCCTTGCTTGGAGTGATACAGATATGACCTGGAGCTGAAAGCTGGTTTATACCTATAGAAACCAGTGAGCCTTTTCAAGCACTGAAGATGTGGATAAACAGATGTATAGCAAGCTAGAGAAGATACTGCTTGAAGAAAGAAGTAAAAAGCTCATATCTAGTATTGAAAACAAGGATATATTGCATAAAGCATGTTGTTCCTGAGCAACAGTTGGAACAATATTCATGCTGTAAGATGCCTCAATGGTTTATTGATCAAAAGCACTAACAACACAGGCAGAAGTGCATTTTGAGAGAGGAATTATTTACCATTTGTTTCTGCACATCAGAAGTTACATCAATAGGTAGATAAGGGAACATGGTGACAACTGAAACAGACCCCAGATCCCTAGAGAGTATGCTTTGACAAACTACTGGCTTTTGCTTTCTCCTGTCTTTCGCACATAAATTGACAAACATGAGACTTGAAGGTTAAAATAGATGTTTAAGAGAAATTTTCATAGCTGATCTGCCCTTGTTCATTGTCATAGGACTTGATGAAAAAGCAGAGGAAACCTAAGAAGTACAGAGAATAGAAAAGATGATTTTACTAGTGCCTGAAAATTGTCTGGCAGATGGACTGAGAAAAAGAGGTCAATGATACTCTATGGCCTTTTTTAAAAAGCAGGAAAACCAGTCTGTGTTGCTACAGAATCTCAGCAAATTCCATGTCAGGCTTTCAACATGAAAATATTAAATCCCAAACAATTTCTAAAAAGCTTTTAAAGATGCTGATTTGACTGCAGAGGGGGAACTAAAAATAAAATTAAGGAAAAAGAAAGACAAATATCTGCATGTATTTTTAACGTGATTCAGGAAGAAAACCTCAGTGCGGTATGACAAAAAATTTGGGTGCAACAAAAATAAATGGCTGTCAAGTGTTTGAGTTGACAAATTCCAGAGACTGACCTGCAAGAAGTTTGTGGTACTTTACAGCTACAGATAGCAAGGTCTAGAAGAATGTGCAGAGGAGACAACTGTGTGCTGAGAGCTGATTTTTATAGTTTTTCCTCAGTATTATCCAGTTAGGGAACCATTAAGGAGAAATCTTGCTGTGGAACTATTCAATAGTAGATACTTATATTGTATTGAGCCTCAACATCAATATTCAGAGGGTTTTGATGATTTGCAATGTTAATGCCAAGCTTTGTTCTTTAGGGCATTGGCAGTAGCTGGTGGATGCTGGCCATCTGGTCCATAGCCAGCTCAGCAGATTTCTGCCACTCCTGCCCTCCTCACTGAAGATGCCAGCAAGAAGTAGACTGTGTGCTGAGGAGAATCATAAAATACCAGGTTGGAAGGGACGTCAAGGGTCATCTGGTCCAACCTTTTTTGTCAAAGCATGACCTAGACTAAGATGTCCCATCACCCTATCCAGGTGAATCTTAAAAAGTATCCAGTGTTGGGGAACCTACCATTGGAGATTCCAATGGCTGATTGTTTTCATTGTAAAAAATTTTACACTTTTGTCCAGTTGGAATCTCCCTAGGAATAATTTGTGCCCACCACCCCTTGTCCTTTCTGTGTGACTCCTTGTAAAAAGGAGTTCTCAGTCTTTTTTGTAGCTATCCTTTAGATACCAGACCAGGGTGATAAGGTCTCCCCTGAGCCTTCTTTTCTCTAGGCTGAACACATCCAGCTCTCTCAGCCTTCCCTCACATAGCTTCCCAGACCTTTGATCATCTTTGTGGTCCTTCTCTGACCCCCTTCCAGCCTGCCCACATCTCCTTTTGTAATGAGGACCAAAGCTGAACACAATATTCCAGGTGTGGCCCCAAAAGCATCAAGTACAGTGAAGACAGTGGAAGAGATAGAGTGGTGCTAGTTTGAGCCTGGCTGCAATCTTGGGCTGCTCTCTCCCTTTCTTCCTGCCCCTTCACCACCAATTACAAAGTGTAGCTGTGACATATGTAAATCTGGCCACAGAAAAGGAAAGGTCATGGAAAGCTTTGGAATTAATGTGAATATGCTCTGTGGCCTGGCACATGATTTTGTGCCTTGCTGCTACATGAGGCTGCGTATCATTGACTAGCCAGAGATAAGCAGTTACTAAGGGAATGAATATGCCAGAGACCTTTATCTAGGTCTATTAAGCTACCAAATGCAGCAGTGTAATTGGAGGCTTTGCCTGGCCAGATGTTAGGAGCAGAAGGCTGCCTGTAACAAGAGATCTGAGGAGATTGGGGTTAACTAAATTGGGATTTTATTGACAAACCTTTTAAAATGCTTCATGCCTTCAGCAATTAAACATAGAACCTGCCCTGAGAAGAACAGGTCTCCTCTGTCTCCCACAATTGCTGATTCTTCTTGAATACAATCCTGGGCAGAAGAGAGAGAGAAATTATGTCCTGTGTTGTTTTACAGTGTTGACATAATTCTCTACCCTGCAAGACCAGGAATGAATTGTCAACCTGCCTCTTGATGGTTCAGTCACGACATCCTCTCAAATGTCCTATTTTGAATTTTGTTGCATCCCTGGAAGAATATACATTTCTCTAATGAACTTCTGTGCATGTAACTGTACGAAGGTAAAAAATATCTGTGCAGAAAGGTATGTAGGCATATCCAGATAGATTTATTTTGCAAATAGATATGGTCATCTGACCCTGGTGTTCTTGAGTTTTGCTTATTTTGTCCACTTACAAGTGGAATGTTGGATAGACTCAAATCAAAGCTATAGCTTTGAACTGTCTGCAAATCAGAATTTCCAGCCTTTGTTAAAAAAATCTGAGATTTTGATATTTGGGTTAGTCCTAGCTGGAAAATCTTATTTTTTATCTGAATATATATATATATATACACACACACACACTTTTGGCCCTCTTGCTCTATAGCTGTAATAGATAATGTACACTAAGAGATGATGTACACTGTTCCACTCTGTGAGTTTACAATTTGATCTTTAGATAAAGTGTTTGTTACTGAAAATTTCAGTTAAATCACTATATATATATTTTGCCTTCATAGAAAAAGTATTTTCTGGTTAAAAACCAGGCTGCCAAAGAAGTGGCTAAATCTTTCACATGGAGAATATTTTGCTTCATGCTGTCAATAGAGCTAGGCAAAGCTGCAGTGTAAATACGTCTTTTGCTCAGCACCCCTGGAGGCAGGGACATTCAAGAATAGATATTCCAATACCAGTCATTTTTCTTTTCCAGGGAGTCTGTAAGTGCTTGTCGAGCTCTAATTGCTGTGAATAGCTCTGCTATCATTTCCTTTCTACTTACTTCTGTTCTTGCACCTCTGAGCTTGCCTGTCTGGTTTTGCTTTTAGGGCATCGCTTGACCCAGATAGGAAATGAGCTGGGATCATTGTGAAGCATTTAAAATAATTGGGTATCAACAGCTGGCTTTATGGGAAGTTAACAATGTAAATCCAGAGAGTCTTTATGATTTCAGTGGGTATTTTTCCTAGCATATAAAGTGTATCCAAGTAATTTTGGCTGGGAAATAGTTTCCCAACTTATTTCTGTAATAATACCTTAGAGTTTTTCATTATAGTGAAAATCTCTAGCAGGTCTAAAGGGAAAAATTACCTCCACTGTTTCCAGACACCCAATATGTTTTCCCTTTGCTTGAATTTATGAGTCTTGGCAAAAATAATTCGCAATATGATCGTGTTTCAGGGTAGAGGTTTCTTATGCTGAATCCCAAACAAATGTGTAACTGTTCACAAGGCTCCTATGTGTCTTTGGTGATGTACACATATGGGACATGGCTCTCCAAGATTCTACCAATCTGTTTTTGCCTCCAGTGAATTTATTCACTGCATAGTGTATTGAAACAGTTTTTTGAAGTACTGTTTACTTCCCAACTCTTTTCAAGGTTTTTACAGCATAAATCACAGTCCTAGACAGAAAGAGAAAGAGTCAAATCTTTGACTCTTGAAGGCAATTATTTTGTATTACTTTCTAAGTAGGTTCAAACATACCTGTTCATTAAAGAACTTTTCTGAAAGACAAATGCTTGAATCATGTGATTTGGCGAGGCAGAATTCCCCTCAGATTTAAGCATTGGAGTGGGACAGAATGGCTATTTCCATCCTGGGAAATTAGATTCATTATTTTGACATCTTGTTTTCTGCTAAAACTATTTATTTTTTCTTTTACTTTGAAATGTTGTAAATATCTCTTTTTAAACTGAATTTACTTTCTTCCTGTTTTGCTGCAATGCCTCCAGAGAGGCATCATCTTTTTGCCTTGCATTCCCCTGCTGCCCAGCTACCCATGGCACATATGGAGCACCAGGCTACACATCATCCTCTGAAAGGCTGTCTCTGGAGGGGAAGCAACCCCATGCTCTACCTGGTATGTGAGATAGAGAAGGTGGCGGTGCTCAGCAGGTGAACTACGTAGCTCTTTGTGACCTTAACACACCATGCTTGAGCATACAAACAAAAAGTGTCTACCTCATAGTATTAAGGGGTGTGTGAGTACACGTGTGTACATTAAATTTGTGTAAGTTGTCCCCAGAAAAGAAACACTTTCTGTTATCCTAAAGGAAATCTGGGTTTTTTTTAAGAATGATGTTGGCATTTTCCTTCAAAAAATCTGATTTTTCTTGTGGAAACTGCAGTCTCCTCTAGACTAGTCATTAGAAAATTTCTGAACAGCTTTACTAAAGCTATACAGGATGCTGCTTTTACCTTTAGCCAACATAGCTATGGTTTTATTCCACTAAGTAGAAACTTCAGTGGCACTGGTTAGATAATTATCTCAGACAAAAAAGTACATACTTCATAGAGGCTTTGGTGACAAAACCTGCCATTGCAAGTGTTTGCATCTTATTTGTATCTTTTACACCCCTTAAACTCCAGGGACCTCAATGGACTTCTTCCCGATGTACATCTGTCCAAGTTAGACAAGAATCGAGCTAACATCCTCCGAACAGCTTCTGTTTATTCTATAGCTGTTTTTATTCAAACATTTTTTAGCTATCAACTTGTATCTTATGCCTAATTCTCCTGCTGTTACTGAGGGCCAGATAGGAGTTTTCTCTCATGTTGTGTCTTTGTAAATTGGATCGTCTTGTAATACTGAATCATGCTGGTTGTCACCAGCTAAGCAGCATGTTCCTCCTAACCCTCTTCCATGTATGGTTCTGTTTGATGGAATTGTTATTTACTTTCCCACCACCTTGTAATCTCAGTTTCATCTGTGACTTCAAGCTTCCCTTTGAGTACCCCATCAACTACATTGTCAAGGCTTTTTTATTTTTTTTTTCCTCTTTCTTTTTTATCTGTGTAGGAACGGAGCAAAAGCTCAGGTCTTGCAGTCTCAGCAGGATGCGGAGGGTTTGATTTATGTCTGGATAACAGCACAAGTTGAATTATTGCAATAGCTGGTTCACAGCCTCCCAGGCTGGCTTCTACATGGTGTTCTGAAGTTTATGCAAAATTCACTGTATGTTGTAAAGGACATACAGTTAAATGTGTACAGAAATCAGCACACCACACCTATATGAAGCACTGAATTATCTTTGAATGTGGCATTGGTTTAAACCTAGAAAGTTTTAAATATGCTTCCCTCCCCACATGTCTGTGTCTTGGACTATCTGAGAATTCATATGACACATGAATGAATTTTATGAGCATAATGTACATCATTGAAGAGAATTGTCTCCCAGCCTTTGCTCACTTATTTTCCTTGAGGGAGTCAGACACTGATGGTGTTGTGTTGCTGTTTCCCTCTGGGGCAGAAATTGTTTCCTTTCAGAGTCAGTCCTGAGTGACCTGGGAATCTCCTTTAATGGAGGCTATGTGTGTTTTGAAAAAATAAAGTTATTTTTGCATTCAGCAGTTTCATGATTACTGCTTAGTAACTAAATTAAGCTTTTCAATTTATAATTGCTTAGTTCTGGTGATTGTCAGTCAAATAGTGACTGCAGGTGTGTTGCTTTGGGCATTCAACTTTGGGTACTTTTACAGAAATGTTGGAAATCTTGAAACACAGGTCTCATTAAGTGGGACACAGGAAACTTTCAGACACCTTAAGTCACCAGTTCCTTTGAAAACCTTAACCAGTGAGCCTTCACCTCTCCAGAAATTACATTTACAAAAACGTGTTTGACAGACGGTTGCTAGCAGCAGAAATGCAAGCCTTACCTACCATGCTAAGGTAAAGATTTGTTATTACGCACAGATCAAAGTGTTCCTCATCTGCCAAAATTGCGCTAATGTGGATTTGACAATTAAAACTACTTTATTATCTATAAAGAATAGTTTATGTGGCACCAAAATTACAGCATCTACTCTTTTGAATACAGAATTAACTTTCTGGAATGAGCAGTTATATTAGTTAATTCATTTATGCATTAAGATTAATTTAAAAATAAATCCTTTAAGTATCTCAGGGCTGTGAGATAATTGTTCAAATTATATTAATAGAGGAACAGTACCAAGTCTTTAAACTTTCAAGAAAGTCAGGCTTATAGTAAGTACACTTAAATTTTTTTTAGACTGTTCTGCTTAGCTATGTTTCTTCTTCAGCAGAGATTCATGTGCACTATTCTTCTTCCACCCAAATGGTAAATACATACTCCTTGTTCTTCCATTTGCATAAAGCAGAGGCATAGGTGCTTTCTGGAAAAATACACTATTCAGAATAACTGTTGTATCATGTTGGGATGGGACTAGAAAGATGCTCACTGTTCATTCATGTATTCTGCTACTTGCAGAGGATGGGCAAGGCAGAAAGGCAGTTCCAGCACTACCAGAGCTCACATTGGTTTAAGATCAGACTGAGTTAAGGCATAAATGTGCATAATGTCGGCCCATCTCATATGAAATAACATCAGGCCTTTCTAAGAAGGATGATGTGACTGACTTCTCTGCCCACTATTGACTATATTTGTTGATATATATTGATATGTATGTGTGTTGCTGATATTTGAGCCAAGGACAGTGTGTCCCTCACAACTCTATACTGCTGGTCAGGACCAGTTTCAGGCCATAGAAAGGGAAGTCCAGCACAGCCTGGACAGCAGCTTTCTTAGCCACCATGTCCCCAGCAGCATTCATGGATGCGGGCTTCTGTTGGAAAGGGGTTTGCCGCTTGGAGTCTGAATTCAAGATAGTCCTGAAGAAACTGTAATACCCTGTACTTCGATGAAGCAATGCAGCCAAAGAAAAATAATGAAGTTTGAAAATTAAAGCAACCAAATAAAGAGCTGTAGACAGCAGTATTACTAATCACAATTATATGCCAAATGCTTTTCATTACCAGAGCTAACCTCTGTGCCTGAATTTTATACCCTCACATGCATATACCTCCTTAAATCTTTGATTCTGCATTAGTAATGCTTGCTTTTAAAGATAATTAAAATATGCTTGCAATGCTTTTGCCTCTAGCCTTCTGTTGGTGGTGTCAACTCTAGTTTTAGCCCTTCTGCACTGTCCATTTAGTACAGTTCTGTGGCTCCATGCAGACGTGATGTCAGGTCCTCACATGGAAAGCTCAGTCAATGCAGGGAGGGATGGAGATGGGGTGCCCTATAAACTGGTGCTGAGTCAACATACTGATATAACATGCTGTATGTCATTAGCAACAATGTATCCAAGCCTTTTGTAAAACTAGTCTCTGGTATTTAGTTCTGTGATGGTCTGCAGTCCTGAGGCTGTAAGTATAATCAGCTAAGGTTGATGATACTGTTTGGAGGGCTTTTAGTCAAATGTGCTCATGGTGCTCTATATGCACTCAGACAGATAGATGCCCGAGAGAAAGAAATGAGATGCTTTCTGAAATGAAAGAACTACTGAGAATTAAAACTGTGTTGACCCAAATCCTTGGATCCAAACATTTCTTAGTATATTTCGCTTAGGGCCCATCTCAGATACGAAGCAATAACTAAGCCAATATATTGTCCCCCACTGCAATTAAAGATTGCTGGAGGTTGCTGAGGTAAATACTGTGGATGAACTTTTAATAGTATCCAGTAATTTTATGACTTTGGATAATGGTGGTAACTGTCATTGGATCTCTTGCTACAGGGTATAACATGGTCTCCTGTAAAGTCAGGAGAGAATTTATCCTTTCCTGTTACTTGCTGTTCACTGATATCTGGTACTGCGGGTACCTAACTCACTAGGCAGCTGGTTGTATCTGTGTTTTCTCATGTGTGCCCCTATAGGATTTAAAGATAAACATTCAAGAGAGAGATTCATGTGTTTTAGTGTGTATAAAATAGAACTAAGTTTAATACTACAACCAATGTTAAGTTCCTTTTTCTTACATTAAAACTAAAACTTAGGATGTATTTTGCAAGATGTCTTAATACATAGACATTTGGAGATACAGATTTCTAATTTCAAAACAGAGTTGTACCATATTTGAAAGTAGCAGACAAAAAATCCAATTTTGTTGCAAGTAAAGAAGGGGAAACCTTCTAACTCTTGCTTACCTTGTTTTGACTGAGTTTGTAATTTCAGTCCTTTTCTTCCTTTAGACTGGAGACCGATAGGTATTTTTATCATTGCCTGTAGTGCTTATTGAAATACAAAGTCCTAAGCACACTACTTGGACTTTGAACTTTTTTTCCATTCATATACAATCATATATAACATTTTAGGAAAGTATCAATCGCTATAGGCAGGATAGAGAATTATAAACATGTTTAGAGAGAAGCCTGGGGGTGGCATGCCAGTGACAGTATGCTAGTGAGGTCCTTCAATCTGCCATCTCAGTGAGGTAGGAATGGAGATCTATGGGGCAGTAAAGATGTAAGGCTTATTGATGTGTTAGAAGGCTTATTGATGTGTGAGAATGGTCCCTTTTCCAACCTAAATGATTCTGAGTTTATATACAATATATATGTTTAAAATAACATGATCTTGGAGCACCAAAAGCAATTTTGAGATTAAATATGCAAGCTAAACCAATTCTTGTTTATTTGAAGAGCAGGTTAAATTTTATAGTAGGTTATGACCAGCAGAAGGAGGTAGTTAAACTTAATGCTGTCACACTTTCTGCCTCACTAATCTACGTATTACAGAGAACTTTTTTGTTAATCTCCATTTCAGAATTTGGCTTGCAGCTTGAAGCTTCAATGTAAAAAAGAGACAAGGCCTGATTTTACCCCAATAAGCTTCAGAGTAATGTAAGAATCACATTAAGAAAGCCAGTGGACCAAACTGTTATGTTAGAAATCGGCACTGACAATAATCAAGCTTTCAGTTTACAGTAAGTCAGAATCAGCTGCAATTCTGAGCTTAGCAGTCAAGTAAGTGTGACTAAAATTAGGTCAACAGACTAGAAACCTGAAATATTTCCTTTTGCTGAAGCCACTTAAGAACAGGTTTGATACTGTTCTGTGAAGAGCAGGCTGGTGAAATTTCTACAGATTGATGCTGATGTGAGTGAAGACAAGCCTGGCCATGTAGCTCTGTGAAACTGCTTTCTTTCCTCAGTGGAGATTTCATCAGCATACTCTTGTCTCTGGTTCTCATGGATGTCTGTCAGAGAAGAAGTGTCGATAGCTTAAGCACTTAAGCCTTTTCTGGTGTTTTGAACAGATTGCTTGGCTTGTATAGCAACTTCAGAATTCAAGTGTTCATTATAAGCATCCTTCCAGTCATCCTAGGGATTCAGTCTGGGTAAATATGTCTTATAACCTGTGGGTATTATAAGTCTTCTCCTGTATCAGTCAACTGAGGGCCATGAGTATTTTCACCCTTTGGCTACACAGTCTTTGTAACAATTTATGGTGGCTTATCTGAACATCCTTTGCTCAGTCTCTGATGTATGAGTCAGAAGGACAAGTGTCACACAGGACTTAAAATGTGTTGCATTAAATTTCCCTTTCCTTCATGGAAAACCTATAGAGAGTGAAAATTAGTAATTACGCATTTCCAATTCCTTTAACAACAGTAATGATTAGAAAGCTTAACTTAAATAAACCTGAAGAGATTACCTGTATTTTATTGGAGGAGAGCATTTCTTTGTCATGGAGGGCATAACATTTTCAAAGAGAAAAAATTTTTGCACCTCTTTATAGGAAATGAATTCCAAGAAGGTGTGTTGCAGCCACTGGGTTTGGCCATCCCAGAGTGTGAGTGCCCTGTCCAGTCCAGAGCCATGGTGCTACTTGCTAGCTTGACACAGGAGAAAGTAAAAGGTGTCAAGATTAATGGTGCTAAGTGTATTGGTATTTGCTATGTTGCTACCCGATACTTTGTGTTGGCAGGACACGTACCGTTTGAGATGATGCTGTTTTATTTGACCTGACAAAACCTTGTTCACCTGCAGTTTGCTAGTAAGGCCTTCTCAGACTCCTGAAGGAGAAAAGAGGCAGCTCTGTAGCTCTTTCTCATCCCATGGACTCTGCAGCAGCTTGTCCTGTTTTTCTTGTCCAGAGAGCCTGGGAGTTCACAGGGTGGAGCTGGGAGCTGAACAGATGCTTTCACAAAATATGTGTTCTGCTTTGATGGGGGGGATGCTGTTCTGTGATTCTCAGAGGAATGATACCCTGTTTTATGCTTTCCAAACTTCATTTCAGTAAGACTGAAAAGTAAAGACATAATGTAAAAATGACATGGTTAACTTGAACAAGCTGTGTTGAATTGAGCAAGTCAAGGAACTGGTGGTGTTTTGTTGCTCAGTTGGAGTTAAGTATTCCCAGCGTGCATGTGAGAAGTGTCGGAACTGTGTAGTAAGGAAAGCAATTAGTTGTGCAGAGAAGATAAGTGGTGAGCTGGTGCTCATTTTGTATGCTTCAGGAGTAGCAAGCTAGTATAAGGTGTCCTAAATTTCCACCTACAGTGCTTCTCAGACCCACTAAATTTTGTGTGTTTGGTCTGAAGATTTCTTTCAGAATCAGACTGACTTACAGGTGGCCTGGAATTTTATACACTGCATTGGAGAGGAGGTTTGCACAGATTGAAACAACAAAGCACAAAGCAATGCTGTTCCCACTGAGTACAAACACGCCTCAGTGAATAGCACTCTCTAAGCTTATTTAGCATTGTACACTGCAGAATATGCTAAACAAAGAACAAATTGCTGCTCTAAATCGCTCACAGACATAAGAACCTGAATCCATATGATACAGCAAATAATCTGAGCCAGATAAGCCTTCTAGCTGGAACGTTCAGAAGTTACTCTTAATTGGAAGGAGCAAGGGGGTGTAAGTGGGAGTTATGTGTATATCATTAACAAGAGAACAAATGTCTTCAGCTTTAGCTAATGTTGACTACAATAAATTAAAATAAAAAAATAAACTGACACTTGTTTTGAAGCTTGAGATAAGTGGTAATTTGAATTTTCTTGCCGCACCTGGCTTGTTTCGTAGTCTCAGGATTATTTAATTGGACTCCTTGTGCTTCAATTTTTATATTTTAAGAAATATCAGGTTATTACAAATTTAAGAACAAAATAAAATACTAGTAATTAAAAATTTCTTTTAAAGTCAGGTAATGTTAGAATTTGTTATTCTGTGACTTTGAATGTGAGTTTTGACTTATACCACTGTCCTGGGTTCAGCAATTGCAGTCAGTTTTTCTCCTCCTTAGTAGCTGGTGTTTTGACTTAACCCAGGAACAAGGCTGATAAGGCCGATGTTTTTGGTTGTTGCTGAGCGATGTTTGCCCTGACCAAGGACTTTGTGAGCCTCATGCTCTGCAGGGAGGAGGGGAGGCTGGGAGGAAGGAGGGACAGGACCCAAACTGACCAAAGAGGTATTCCATACCATAGCACATCATGCCCAGGATGTAGCTGGGAGTTATCCGGAAGGGCTAGTTCTCTCGGGGTGGTTGGAAGAGGTGGTCGGTCAGCACTCGGTTGGTGTTGTGAGTTTTCTGTCGGTGGTTGGTGAGATGCTGTATTGTTTTGCCTTGTTATTTCCTTTATCATTATTATTGGTGGTAGCAGTAGTGATTTGTGTTATACTTTGGTTGGTGAACTGTTCTTATCTCAACCTGTGGGGGTTGCATTCTTTTGATTCTCCCCCCATCCCTCTGGAAGCAGGGGAGGGTGAGAAAGGGGGGTTGAGTGAGTGAAAGAGCAGTGTGGCTGGGTTTAAACTACGACAACCACCAAAACACCCTGGCTCAGCTTTGGCGTTTTTTTCCTACCTAAGCACTGCCTTCAGCTCTTCCTTCAAACTGCTGATAGGTACCCTGTGCTGCCTTTGAGTATGTGGCTCTTGTCTGGGACCTTCCTGGTGCCACAGAAGTTCAGCTTTTCAAAACACTTCTGAGTGGATGAGGGAGAGGATTTGGTAATCTGTATCTTTTAAATGCAGGTGATAGTCTGAGAAATTCACATAGCACATTCATTTACTGATGCTCATCTTTGATGGCGGGGCTGGGGAGAGGTAAGGAAGAATCCAGGGCAGGGAGAGTATATTTAAATTTGAGCCAAAAGCTTTGGCATTACAATGGTTAGTGTAGTGTTGCATTAGCATGCTTTGTTGATACTCCTCAAGAGCTTGTGTGGCAGTGCCACTTAGGCACTCATTAAAATCAGTTTTAAGGAATGCCAGAAAAATTATTGGTGAATTATGTTCAGTTAAATTACAAGGACAGACCATTCAGAGTGTGCTTTTTAATATTCCACTCAGGTAAGAAACTTCATTTTCTAGTGGGAAACAGAATTAACTTCTCTAAGACCTCTTGAAATCTTGTGTTCATTTGAAGTTTGTATTGTATCTTCCCTGATTTAGTGCTCCCACAAGCTGTAGTTCTCTTGATGTAGGGAGGAGAATATGGTATTTGAGGTGAGACTGTAGATTGACTCTTAACTCTTTATGTTTGGGGAGTTTAGAAGTTGAAGTGCTCCCACATGTAGCACCCAGCATTTCTCATCTCATTCATTCCCCCCACTGGAGCTGGTCTTATCTTTTCACCATAACATATATAACAATAATGGGTGGTTGTGGGTATAATAAGTCTCATGGCTGCTTTTTCTGTAAGTAATCTGAGCAATTTGCCTATAAATAATGTCAAAAATGTGACCTTTGTCCCTAATCCTGCCATTTTGAAAAAGCATTTTAAGAGATATTTTTTAGTGTGACATAATCTATATCCTACAGCTTTGTCAAATTTACACTTCAGTCCCTGCTTCTGTAACTTCAAAAGCAATAACATTGGTAGTTCAACCAAGCAGAGTTATTTAGTTCTGTGCAAATCCTGGGATACAATGAAATTATGATGTCAAGAAGATTCAAGCCCTGCTTTAGTCAACCAAAAATATTGACAGAAAACAAATAAGATCCATTTTTTTTCTAGTGAACTCAAGCATGGTTTTGTTGTGAACCCAAGCATCCTTCTTGGATGAGATGATGTGAGTTAAGAAAATTGTTTTTATCAGATACCACTCCAGCTGTAGAATTCCATATAATGCAATTCAAAACACCTTCAATATTTTGGTTTCTTGCAATTTTCTATGATGTCCTTTGTAGCAAATATTTCTGAAATAAACAAGCAATAAACCTGTCACTGAATGAATTCTGTTAAAAAATGTAATGACTGTCCTTGCTACAAAAGCTGTATGATCACCTTCAGAAAAGGTGAAACTGCAGAAAGAGCAATTGCGCTCATAATATGATTCTATAAGCACTTGTATTTTAAAGCTAAGTTTTGACAAAGTGTGTGTAACGAATACAATACTTTACAGTTTTTTTTCTCTAATGATATAATAAATGAGCATAGCTCAAAAATGTGAAACTTTTCTTAATTTATTTAATGTATTTATTTAACAGATTAATGTGTTGTAGCTGAAACAATAGAATGCTTGATGGAAATTAGTCTTTGGATTCAAAGTGCATATAAGTAAACCAGAACTGAGCAGGTCAGAAGATGCTTCTGCCATGCTGTCAGTAAGAGCCACTGGAGTGCAGAGTGATTAAAATTGGGTCTAAATCCATCCAGTAGAGACAATGATGCTTATTTACCAGTAGGTTCACTACAGTTTCATGGCAGAAGACATATTGTATTGCAGATTTTGCCTGTCTTCTTGACAGTTTACAACATATAAATAAAAGGAAGTTTACTTGGAGGGTGAGCTTTATTCTGGGGTTTTTGTCTGGAGCTTTTTAACACTGGAACTGTTTTGCAAGTGGAGGAAGCCACAGAGGTGACAGGTTGCCACAAGTACCACTGACCAAAGAAGGCAATTACATGGACTCCTCACCTGGTATGCTTGGTTTAGGCTGAAGTGTGCAATAGTTTCATTTGATCAATCAACATGTCCTTACAGCTTCACGTGTGAAAGCAATCAGGAAAACAAAACAAAACATCCAGCATCTGTGTGTGGGCTTGCAAGCAGCAAACAAATGGCTCACAGCCCATTGACCCAAACTGATTCCTGCCAAATGGGCATATAGAGTGCATCCAGCATGCCAGGATGAGAGGAAAGCCACTTTTGTAAAGCTGAAGCATTTCCATCCACATAAAGAAGGAAGTAACTGCAGTATTCTAAGTATAGAATCATAGAATAGTTAGGGTTGGAAAGGACCTGAAGATCATCTAGGTCCAACCCCCCTGCCATAAGCAGGGACACCCCACACTAAACCATGCCATTCAAGGCTTCATCCAACCTGGCCTTGAACACTGCCAGGGATGGAGCACTCACAACTTCCTCGGGAAACCCATTCCAGTATCTCACCACCCTAATAGAAAAGAATTTCTTCCTTATATCCAATCTAAACCTCTCCTGTTTAAGTTTGAACCCATTACCCCTTGTCCTGTCACTACAGTCCCTAATGAAGAGCCCCTCCCCAGCATCCCTATAGGCCCCCTTCAGATACTGGAAGGCTGCTATGAGGCCTCCATGCAGCCTTCTCCAGGCTAAACAGTCCCAACTTTCCCAGCCTGTCTTTGTATGGGAGATGCTCCAGTCCCCCGATCATCCTCGTGGCCCTCCTCTGGACTTGTTCCAACAGCTCCATGTCCTTTTTCTGTTGAGGACAATATCATTAAGTTGAAATTTTACTGACAAGTACAAGCCTGTGAGTTACACAGGAAGCACATTTGATATGTTTGAATGTAACATTTGTTCAAATTAGGGGCCTGGGACATAACCAGTTATCATCAAGGCCTCTCTGAAAAAAAGTGAAATTAGGTATTAGCAGGAACCCCCTGAAAAAGAAGGGATGTCAAAGGAACTATAACTAGCATCACAAGCTGCTGCAGGACGGTGGTGGTTACGGGATGCCTTGATGTAGTAGAGGTATGGGTTTTGCTGCCTTGGCAGAAATGGAAAGGTTGGAGCTGTGGGAGGGACTTGTGGATGTCCTTACTGCAGCCTTGGGACACATGGGTTTTGGGAAATGGACTCTCTGGCTGTTCCTGTAGCCAGCAAATGGTAGTGATGAATTGATTTAGAAGAAACTCTGTAAGTGGGAATTAGGAAAGCTTTGCAAGAGAGGTCTCATATTGTTAGTGATTTTTACTGTGATTTCTCTCCTGCAAATTTGTTATTAGTGTTCTCTTGTGTTTCATTCTGCTCATCCGCTATTGTTTTGTCCCTATAAAATAAGGATGAACATAATCCTCAAAGCAAGGTTTATACATTGTTTTTCTAGGAAGACGGTTTTCTAGTAATCAAGATTAAAAAGTTTCCCTAGCTTCTTTCCAGTTTGTTTTCCTCCATTTTCTTTCCTTCTCTACTGAGGTCTCTAGACAGTACAGAACTGGAAGAGAGCAGTAAGAGAAGGCAGTGTGTGGTGCATCCCCAGAAATGTTTTGAACTTTTGCTCTTTCTGTAACTGTGAGTAACACACAGTTTGCTTTTAGTTCATGAGAAACAGGCAAGCTGTGCTACCCTGGAAAACAGACAGGTGTTGGGTCTAGCCTCAGAACTCTGTCTTTGATAAACACTCCTGTTTAAGTTGCATTTTCTGTTAGACATAGTGACAACATTAAATTCAAATGTAACTTTCAGATACCATTCTTTGTGTGTTCTATCAGTCCCAAATTCCCATACAATGTCTGGGGTTAAAGTAACTCATAATATAAAGCTAAATTCATAGGGTAACTGGCCTTTGTCTCTGCACAAGGCTAACCTTGATTCGACATTACCAAACTGAGATGTTCCAAGTCATATTAGAGATGCCTTAACATCTCGAGTCAGATCTTATAGACCAAAGCTGCTTATATGATTGTGGCCATCTGTGAATTGCTAACAGATGTATATTTGTTCAGACAAATATAAAATAGACCACAGCAAAATGTATGTTAGGAGGGAGATAGTGAAAAGTGTTGCCTCATCTCCTTGGTGAAGGCTTCAGGATTGGGGTGGACTATCATTAGGTTTAAACAAATCTGCTGTATAGCTGGCTAGTAGCTCAGGGCTTCAGGATGATGGTTCTGTCCTTGTAGATACAGCCTGGAAGAGCTGATAAAAGAGCAGGTAATTGACAATAAAGGCTTTTTTGAAAAAAAACTGCCAATTTTTATATTTAGACAGTACAGAGTTAACCTAGCTTTTATTGCCTGGAATGGAGCACCCAACAGAAAACCTTACCGTCCTTTTAACCTTACTGCTACCTCAGTAGTCTCGAGAGCTTCTTCAGCAGGCAGAATCAAGCATCTCTTATTAGTTCCCTCTACTGACTGAATTACTAAATGAAATTCTGTGGCTTTCATTAGGCAGGAGGTCAGATAATGATGGTCTTGCTGCCTGTGAAATCCAATAGTTCTGCAGTTCTAGAGGGTTAAGATCAGGAACTGGATTTCAGTGTCATGCCCTGGTATTACCTCTCTGTTATTTAGCTCTCTAATGCTGTGAAGCCACAATATTACTAGTGTGATTTTCAGAGGGAAAAAGATTTGCAGAGTTTATTATTCCTTATAAGCAAACAACCAGGGAAAGCAAGACCTGGCATAACTTTTCAAAGATGATGGGTAAAATGGTGAATAAGGGAAACAGTTAATTAGTGGCTGCTCCCAATAATGGCTGTCCTTTTACTGTGCCTGATGCTGTGTCTCAGTTTCACCACCAGTAACTTGAATCTTATACCTTTTCTAAAGTTTNCAGAGTTTATTATTCCTTATAAGCAAACAACCAGGGAAAGCAAGACCTGGCATAACTTTTCAAAGATGATGGGTAAAATGGTGAATAAGGGAAACAGTTAATTAGTGGCTGCTCCCAATAATGGCTGTCCTTTTACTGTGCCTGATGCTGTGTCTCAGTTTCACCACCAGTAACTTGAATCTTATAGTTTATACCTTTTCTAAAGTGCTTTGCGATCTTGTAAGAGTGCTCTGGAGGATGGGGTGTCTGTATGATACGTCACTTTTATTTTATGGCTACCAATAATTTGACACATGGACATACTTTCATCATCCCCAGTGGAAGCAGTGCATGAAGAATAGCTGGAAGCAGTGTATGAAAAGAGAAAAGTTGTGTGAAGGGAAGAAAGGGTAGTTAAGAGAAGAACCAAGGCAGAATTGTTTCACCACCTTACGCAGCAACCAGTTGCCTTGAGCTCCTCTCCTTTCCCTGACTTTGGGGACAGACAAAACAGCCACTGTACTTTTAATAGAATGTACCAGCTTTACAATTCCTTTGACCTCTTGGTGATTTTTTATTTTTTTTTTTTTAACTAATGAGTGGGCTGTGTCAAAAAACAAAGATGCTTTTGTATTTATTTTGTGTTAAGCTGGTGTGTAGAAAATCTATCTGTTCCTGTTGTCTCTGGGCTAATGCATCAGATTGTGACTTGTATTGTCTACTTGCATTAATAGCACTGGTTTATGATAAATGTTATAACACACTGTGACTCAATCTGAGTTTTCTCATGCCTTCAGCACAGGACTGTCACAGTGAAACCTTAAAGAATATGTCTCTTTTGATTCACTACTCTGTCAGCACTGTGATGATCCTCTGGCAATTTTTAGAGGTATTTCTTTTATCTTTGCCATGTATTGCATGTGCTTTGCCTTTGCTTTTGCTTTTAGAATCCCCAAAAGGTTTACCAAGCTGATCCATCAAAGACCAAGGTGGTGATATGAATAAAAGAGAAAAAGAAAAATTAAGAAGAAAAGGGGTGTATTTGAATCATCTCAACTTGTTGTGTCATATTCTTCACATTAGGAACAAAAGTCAAGAGAGGAAGATGGGGAAAATGCACAGTTTGATATTTAACTATGAATTTTCCAATCCGGAGAATCATTCCAAAGATGACCAGCCCAAATAATGTGGACCATGTGATGAATCTAAAATAGATGCCTTCATCACTTTGGTTTGTACCCACTACAATAAGAGGAATATAATTCTTTTTTTTTTTCTTTCTGTTATAAAATAACAGTTTAAAAATTCTGTGATTTCTTCTGAAATGCATCAGATTTCATTTATGTCTCTGTCATTTCCCAGTTCACCATAGAAAAATCTAAAATCATAGAATCATAGAATAGTTAGGGTTGGAAAGGACCTTAAGATCATCTAGATCCAACCCCCCTGCCATAAGCAGGGACACTTCACACTAAACCATGCCACCCAAGGCTTTGTCCAACCTGCCCTTGAACACTGCCAGGGATGGAGCACTCACAACCTCCCTGGGCAACCCATTCCAGCTTCTCACCACCCTAACAGGAAAGAATTTCTTCCTTATATCCAATCTAAACCTCTCCTGTTTAAGTTTGAACCTGTTACCCTTTGTCTTGTCACTACAGTCCCTAATGAAGAGCCCCTCAACAGCATCCCTACAAACCCCCTTCAGATACTGGACGGCTGCTATGAGGCCTCCATGCAGCCTTCTCCAGGCTAAACAGTCCCAACTTTGCCAGCCTGTCTTTGTATAGGAGGTGCTCCAGTCCCCTGATATCCTCGTGGCCCTCCTCTGGACTTGTTCCCACAGTTCCATGTCCTTTTTATCTTGAGAACACCAGAACTGCACACAATACTCCAAGTGAGGTCTCACAAGAGCAGAGTAGAGGGGCAGGATCACCTCCTTCGACCTGCTGGTCACGCTCCTTTTGATGCAGCCCAGGATACGGTTGGCTTTCTGGGCTGTCAGCACACACTGAAATCGGTTCATGTTCATGTTCTCATCAACCACCACCCCCAAGTCCTTCTCCACAGGGCTGCTCTGAATCTCCTCTTTGCCCAACCTGTAGCTGTGGCTGGGATTGCTCTGGCCCAGGTGTAGGACCTTGCACTTGTCATGGTTAAACTTCATGAGGTTGGAATCAGCCCACCTCACAAGCGGGTCAAGGTCCCTCTGGATGGCATTCCTTCCCTCCAGCGTATCCACCGAGTCACACAGCTTGGTGTCATCGGCAAACTTGCTGAGGGTGCACTCAATCCCACTGTCCATGTCAGCAACAAAGATGTTGAACAAGATCAGTCCAAACACTGATCCCTGAGGGACACCACTCATCACTGGCCTCAAGCCAGACATTGAGCCATTGACCACAACTCTTTGCGTGCGGCCATCCAGCCAATTCTTTATCCACCAAGTGTCCCACCTATCAAATTGATGTCTCTCCAATTTAGAGACAAGGATGTCGTGTGGGACAGTGTCGAACGCTTTGCACAAGTCCAGGTAGATGACATCAACTGCTCTACCCCTGTCCATCAGTTCCGTAGCCCCATCATAGAAGGCCACCAAATTGGTCAGGCAGGATTTCCCCCTAGTGAAGCCATGCTGGCTGCCACCAAGCACCTTGTTGTTTCTGATGTGCCTCAGGATGCCTTCCAGGAGAATCTGCTCCAGGACCTTGCCAGGCACAGAGGTGAGACTGACTGGTCTGTAATTCCCTGGGTCATCCATTTTCCTCTTCTTGAACATGGGGGTTATATTTCCCCTTTTCCAGTCACTGGGGACTTCACCTGACTGCCATGATCTCTCAAATATGATGGCCAGTGGCTTAGCAACTTCACTCACCAGCTCCTTCAGGACCCGCGGATGGATTCCATCAGGTCCCATGGACTTGTGCATTGTCAGGTTCTTAAGATGGTCTTGAACCAGATCCTTTCCTACAGTGGACCCAAGGTCTTCCTTCTCACAGTCTCTGTGTCTGCCTTCCAAGACTTCGGTGGTGCAGTCAGCGCATTTGCCAGTGAAGACTGAGGCAAAGAAGTCATTCAGAACCTCAGCCTTCTCCAAATCCTGTGTTGTGTGCTGAGACATTTCTTGTCAAAGTCTGTGATATTTGCATCCACTGTGGGATATCTTAGGTTGTGCTATTGACACATCACTTGAAAATAACTTTTTCCTAGAACTGGCATAAATGGTGTGAACATATGCTGAAATGGGAGATTTCTTCATAGATGAGCTATAGGATATGAGTGTGGTGAGCACAGAAACACAAGTGAGGTGTTTATTCTGACACTGACTTTCTAGCTTGCCTTTCCATATCATAAGAATAGTAGTACTTAAACCACAAGGATTTGTAAATCATGTTCAAATGAAATAGCAATGTATGACTATTGTGCCATATTTCTATTAGCTGCTTTGAAGTTACACATTTTTTATCATATGAAGTATGCTGAACTTGATCCAGATCTCCTGCTGGACTGTTTCATTTTAACCAGTGTTGACAGCTACAGCTGGTAGAAGCATTCTGAATTAAAATGAGAAGTCAGTGCAAAAATAAACCCTAACTTTTTCTGTAAAATAATTAGTTAATTTTATTGATGAACTCTTTTTGCAATATACTCTTAAGTCTTGTTAAACAAAGATAACAATATAATAGGCCTCCACTGCATTCCAACACCTAAGGCAGGCATTTCTTTATAAAATTCAAGGGCTATAGTGTCCTCTCAGTCTGCCCACTTTCTGTATGTACATATGTACACATAATATTTCTTTTGAAAAGCTATATTCTGTCCTCTGTTTATTTCTTTTTGGGTTTTTTTTTTTTGTTTTGTTTTGT
>NDXB01012755.1:30996-50717 GCA_002631895.1 Agapornis roseicollis | reverse complement strand
CCCCCAAAAAAAAAAAATAGGAATTGTACTTCATAATCTAATCCCTGATAAACCTGGGGAGCCAGAGAAGTTTTATTGCAGAATTACCTCGAACTTGGCCACTTTAATTTGGTATTGCAAGTCAGAGCATCAACTTGTGATCATTGTAAACAAATTCAGACAAACAAAAGGAGCAGGAACATTATTCCTTACTGAAAAATGCTTTTTAAGTCTACTGTATCAAAGGCATTTGAGTGATGCTCAGAACAGTAACCTATGGGGTGTGAGGTTTTTTTGTATCTTCAGAACTGAACCAAAAATAACATTTACTTGTGTTCATGGTAGGCATACAGGTTAAGATTTAATCCTGATAGGAGAATGTAACTTTTCCCTAAGAGAAGAGTTTTGGCAGGTTGCCTTGATGTCAGTGCTGCTGCTGGCCTTGGACTCCAGCCACTCCGAAAGCAGGGCTGATAAGGGGGCACATCTGAAGTTGCAGTGTGGGTTTGACTTTGTGTGGCTGCTAGAGTGAGGCTTGGGGGCCTGACTGTATGAATTCTTATTTTTCAGTCCTACTACTTCGACCGGGATGATGTGGCTCTGAAAAACTTTGCCAAGTATTTTCTGCATCAGTCCCATGAGGAACGTGAGCATGCTGAGAAACTGATGAAGCTGCAGAATCAGAGGGGCGGGCGCATCTTCTTGCAGGACATCAAGGTAAGGAGTGGAGCTATGGGTTGTCCTATCTAATGCAGAACTAGGCTTGTGGCCTGGCTCCATGCCAGGAGGGGATTAATTTCCCTGCAAGTCCTTTCCCAGAAGCAGGTGACTGTACCTAAACATACTGTGTTACTGTGATCTGTGTGGCATTCAGCCCAAAATCTAGAGATGGGTAGTAAGTTGATAATTGGCTGATTGGCCAATAAAAGATATGTGTGTAAGAAGAGGATGCCTGGCCCCAGGTGGTTTACTGTGGGGTGAGGGTAACTAGGAGCACAACTAGTTCACCTGCCTTAGATTTAGTGGTGTTAGCTATGCTTGTTTTTTAGAGAACTCAACTGCCTTGTCATAGGAATGTGAAATGTCAAGTTTGCCATTGCTTCTTAAGCTCACTGCAAGGTTTTGTGAAGTTGCTTTAGTGAGATAATTTGGAACAGCAGAAAGCAAGCAGTGTTGTAAAGCCAGTTTAGTGCAACATAACTCTTCATGGGAAAAACAGCAAACAAAATGAGTGATAGGCTTGTGAGAAGTATTTCCTTGCTTTACTAGTGAGTGCTTGGAAACACCAGACTTGACTAGGCAGTTCTGAGTTGAAAGTTAGACTTGCCTGCCTTGGTGTCTTAACTGCTTTGTTTCTGTGACTGTGGCCACTGCCTAGTTACAAAGGCAGATACTTAAGCCATTAGGTTTTAACGTGAGGAGGAAAGCAGTAGCTCTGTTAGCTGTCTCGCCTACAAGAAAGGAACTTAGGGAATGGGAACAGGTCTGGGACATGCGGTCCTGTTCTGAATGTGCACTGTGTGCCTGCCAAATGTTTGAAGATGCCTAAATGCCTGAACTTGCTCTAAACAGGCTTTGAGACTGATCTGAAAGACTTTGCTCCCTACTGGTCTGTGAGTGCGTAAGAGAAATTATGGTCATGTGCTTTTCCTCTTTTAGAAGCCAGATCGTGATGACTGGGAGAATGGACTGACTGCAATGGAATGTGCCCTGCACCTGGAGAAGAATGTGAACCAGTCATTGTTGGAGCTGCACAAACTGGCAACTGAAAAGAATGATCCACATGTAAGTGGATGCTGAAGCTAAGAATGGAGCTCTGCAATTGTCTGTCTGATAGTGTGGGCAAGTTTTGTGTCCCTGGTGTTACTGAGGATGGAAAAAAGTATGTGAACTGGTGATATAGCCTTTCCAAAGGGAAATGCTGAGGTATTGGCTTGTACCTTAACCATTTGGTGTAGGATTGTTGCCATCTCCTTCCAGGACTGCTTGCAGTGTGTTAGGGTGCCCAAGGCCCACCTTACAGAACAGTGGGTGCATGGCTTTGTGCAAGCCCCTCTGTTGCTCTCAGAACAGAGAGCACTTGTATGAATAGCATCTTGAAGAGGAGAAATATATAAAGCTCTACAGAAAAGTCTTGCTTTTGTGAGGCATGAGTTCTGGCTTTAAAGCAGTGGATGCCTGTAAAGGCTTTCTGTCATAAGGCTTTTTAGTCATGAAATTTTGGAACTGCTTCTTCCAAATGTTAAAAGCCCTGACACTTCAGAACACAGTGCCTGAAAACACATCTTTCTTCACAGATGAAAGTTACTGGCAAGGCTGGATTGAGGCTTCTTAGTATCAAGAAGGGATTTGTCAGAGTACTCTTAGGAATGTCCTGCCTAAGTTTTTAGGGACTTTCAAAGAAATAACATACCAGAACCATTCTACATATGTAAATCCTCATGTGATGAATTCAAGTGCTGTGCAGTGGGGGTTTCTAAATCTGTTTAGTAATTTTCCTATTGCTTCACATGGGGAGGCTTCCTGAGCTGATGTACTGCAGAGTTCTGGAGCAAGTATGCTAGCTAAACCTGCTTTGGTTTGGTTTTGTTCTGGTATTGCAAAGGCACAACCAAAGGCTGCAGCTTTAAATTGTCGCTTCTGTGTCTGTAGAGAGGATAGGTAGGGTTTCAGATGCTGCTGCAGCAGGATAAGCTGTTCCCAGGCCTAAATTCCAATTCTTTTTGTTTGTCTCCCTTTCAGTTGTGTGACTTCATTGAGACTCATTACCTGGATGAGCAGGTCAAAGCCATCAAGGAGCTGGGTGACCATGTGACCAATCTGAGGAAGATGGGGGCACCAAAGTATGGCATGGCGGAGTACCTCTTTGACAAGCACACCCTTGGGGACAGTGACCGTGACAGTTGAAGTCATGCCAGAGCCACCCTCTGGGTTTCAGTGGGACTCCTACTTCACTGTCCAGCCATGCATGCATTTCCAGCTATCTAGATAAACAGTTCTTATACTCTGTACCAAATATCACCCCTCTTTTCTCTTGTGTTTTGTGTATTGCCCTCCATCCAATAAAGTGACCTGGTTCAAGTTGGATTTTGCTGTTTCTCTTGGTAGCAAGAGGCGTGCAGTCATGGGATTTGTGCTCTGTTGTTCCTTTGTGACAGTTGGCTTAAGGTGGGCATGAAGGAATCAGTTATAGAATAGTTAAGGTTGGGAAGGACCTTAAGTTCTAGCTCCTTGCCACAGGCCTCACCCTAAACCCTATCACCCAAAGCTCTGCCTAACCTGGTCTTGAATACTGCCAGGGATGGAACATGTAACTGCCTAGCAAATGGTGCTATGCTTCTAAGTGGAGAAAATGTCCTGTGAATCCAGACTTTAGCTGTGTACTGGCACCTGGCAGAACTGGAACAGCAGTGTAGGAGGAACTGCCTGGGTGGCACTAGCAGCAGTTGCAGCAGGTGGTGGTGGTGCTTGCCCAGGTGTGGCAGAACTGGGAAGGCATCAGTGGGCAGCTGCTGGGGAGGGATGTGGGAAGTGAGTTTGTCATATACCCGTTAAATAGGATGCTTTCAGCTGTTTCTGAAGGCAGAAGTAGAAAAGCTTTGTGATTTTTCTATTCTTAACTCCTATTGTTGCATGGAAACTAAAATGAGGAAATTAAGCAGATGGTCCTAGACTTCAGCCTTGCTTTTATTTTGTTTGGGGGACAGTAAAATCTCAAAGCTCTGTGGTTTCTGCTGCCATCCAGGCAACTTACTCTCTGAGCACTGTCAAATCAGTGACAGATGTGATGTGGAACTTCAAAAGGAAGTGATGTGTAGGGCAAATCCCATTGCCTGCAGCCACCTGGTTTGTCTAGTAGACACTTGCCTTATTCTGTTACTTTTCCAGAACTGGAAAACGTTGCTGGGCATGACATTGAGGCCCTGTGAGTCTGCATCACAAATGGTGAGTTTTGCTTCAGTTCCTTTCCCTGGAGTATCTTGTCAGTAGTGCAAGTCCTGCCTGAGACTTGTAATGGGCCTTGTGACACACTAACATAAAGCTCACATTCCAGTTCTTGCTGTGGTGAGGAGGGGGAAATGTCCTTATTAATGTCCTGTTTTGGGCTACACCTGCACTCCAGGTTCTTCAGGCTGGTACCTGCTGAGATACTGCTCTGCTGTTGGGTATCTGCAATGCGTCACACTCAAAGGTTTTTTGCTACAGATGTAGAGGGGGGTTTGGTGATTTTATTGGTGCAGCACTGAAATTGTGTCTGCTACTGTACCTGAGGCCAGTGGCAGTGAATCTTTAGTGCTGGCTTTAGCCTAGGCTGGGCTTTAGCTCTATGTTCCAGCAGTAGGTGGTTTGGCTGTGCTGCCCTGTTTGGGTGAGTGCCAGCGTGGCCAACTGTAAAGATACTGCAGTATCTCAACAGAACTGTGTCTCTTGCTCTCTAGCTGTACTGGTCCATCTGCTCTTCACATGTGCTTTCACTGGTCTCCATGATCACCTCCATCAGCCCCACGTAGTCACCTTCAGCTAGAGAGATGCCAGAGTCATTGGGGGATGGACTCTCAGCTCGTCTTGTCTCTTTTGTAGGGGGAGCATTAGTGCTTCTGTTTCCAGTGTCTCTTGTGTTCCTGGAAACCGCTGCTGGATGCTGGTCTGGAGCACTGGCTGCATCTTCTAAACTTAGGCTGTGAGCACCAGGACCCATATTCCCCATGTGGGACCTCTGCAACACTGGGGATGTTACAGGAGTGAAGGAGAAGCAGAAGGAGGTGCTGTCTCCAGGGGTTTTGTTATTTGGGGTGTGAAAGTGCTCAGAATTGGGAGTAGGTGATGCTGTGCTCTCCAGGGATAGCCAGGGAGGGTGGGAAGCTTTCAAGCTCTTCAGGCTCTTGAAGCTACCCTGCTTCTCATAGTCTAGGGACTCTGCCAAGAAGGGGAACTTAGGGCTGCCTGATGCTGTGGACTGAGCTCCTGGGCTTCCTGTGGTGGTACCTTCTTTGCCTTTACCGTAAGAGTTGCTCTTTTCTTCTGCTGTTACAACCAGTGAGTCAGAACCTTTGCTTCGGTCTGTTGGCCAAATAAATGTTTCCTTTGCACCCGAGCCAATGGAGCTTTGGCTCTTACTCACATCACTGACTCTGGAAGGGGAGGTACTGACAACATCCCTAAGAGAAGTCGAGCACGCAGCAATGCTGGAGAGTGCAGGAGGCTTCTTGCGACCTTGGCGTCTAGAAGGGAAAATCATAGGGATATTGCTGATGGGTGTCTGTGGAGCGCTGTAGAAACCAGGTCTCTCATAGAATGGGGTTGACATGAAGGCATCAAACTCTCTTAGTTTTCCATCTTCGTTGTCCCACTGTTCCTGTGAGCTGGAGTCTCCCCTTGGCTGATTGATGTCGCAAGGGCTTCCAGCCTTGCCCATGTCTTGGTACGCGTAATGGGAGAAAGGGGACGTGGGTTCTCTCCTGCGCAGCAGGTTCATCCGGGAAGAGGACCTGGAGAAGCTGGGTGACTGCACACCAAGAAGGCGGCCCAGGTGCCCCAGTAATGGTGTGGAATGGTTGGCCTCCTCATTCTCTTTAATTTGCTCCAGGGGCTGGAACTCCATCTCTTCTTTCTGCATGCTGGGGAGAGGCAGAGCAGGCTGTTAGGTTGCCACAAAAAGAGGTGGGGTTTGGGGAGAGGCTGTGTGCTGCTGATGGTGACAAGCATCTCTTTCCTGGGCTGCCACTAGGTATGTGTCAGGCCCCTCACAATAGGGATGCTCATTGTAGAGGAGAGTGTGGAAAAGAGGTCAGAGATATCCTTGTAAGTGGAGGATATTGGCTGTTGTCTTTGGACAAGCCTAAAAGTCTCTTAAGGTGAGATTTCACAGACTATGGAGGAAAATACTATTGCTTGCTCTTACTCCCCTGCACGAGATCTGCTCTAAGGTGTAAATGCAGAATGTTGTGACACCCCATGGCTGTGCTCACCTGATATCAAAAGTTGAGCCAAGGAATGACGGGCGCTTGTACTCAGCAGTGGCTGCAGTGTAGGGGGGCTGGGGATCAGGCTCATTCCAGTATAGGTCCTTCTCCAGAATGGGTAAATCCTGGTGCATCTCGTCCACAGCCATAAGGGAGACCTGCAGGGGACAGCAGAAGTGTCATATGGTGTAAGCAGCGTTGCACATAGAATCATGGAATGGTTTGTGTTGGAAGGGACTTTAAAGCTCATCCAGTCCCAACCCCTGCTACAGGCAGGGACCCCTTCCACTGGAGCAGCTTGCTCCAAGCCCCTGTGTCCAACCTGGCCTTGAACACTGCCAGGGATGGGGCAGCCACAGCTTCTCTGGGCACCCTGTGCCAGCGCCTCAGCACCCTCACAGGGAACAGCTTCTGCCTAAGAGCTCATCTCAGTCTCCCCTCTGGCAGCCTAAAGCCATTCATTCCCCTTGGCCTGTCCCTACAGGCCCTTATCCCAAGCCCCTCTCCAGGTTTCCTGTAGCCCCTTTAGGCACTGAGAGCTGCTCTAAGGTCTCCCCTTAAGGACTCTTCTCCTTTTGAGGGGGAACACTGAGCTGTCCTCCTTTACCTTCATATTTGTTGGGAAGCCTTACACTCTCCTGTTCTCCTTGACATCTCCATTTGGAAATCCTAGGTCTCTTAACATGTGGTCACCTCAGGAAAGCACAAGGGTAACGGGCACTGCTTCTCTACCCATTGCAGGCATGGGAAGTGGATGGTGAAGGTGTTGCAGAACTTTGCAATGACAGGGCTTGCTGAAGCCTTAGGTGCACTCCTGCCTTGGTGTTCCTCTGCAGGTGAAGCTCATCAGAGGACCCTGCCTTCACTTTACCTGCAGGTTCCTGTCGATGAGCCAGTTGGTTTCAAAGTCATCATCATCCTCTCCAAAAGGGTTGATGAGCTGCTCAGCCACCTGCATATGTAGAGCACATAGCAAAGATCACCATGGTCATCCCTGCCCCCTTCCGCACTGGAAGAAGACCTTTTGGGCAGAGTCAAGCATGATATCCCTTGAACAGAGCAATGCTGTTCCTCCCAAAAGGGATGGGTTAAAGCAGGAGGCTGGGTCAAACTCCAGCTCCAGATGTATTTTCTTGGACTTACCTTTAACCAGCCAGCATAGAAGAAGAACTGCAGAAATGTAAAGACAGGCACAAAGAGATCTAGCTCATGGCCAGGATATGCTTTTTCTGGATCCAGAAACTGTCGCCCAATCAGACAAGCCAGGAAGAAGCTGTAAACAGCCACGGTCACCACCTGGGAAAGATGCCAGAGGATCTTGTGTTCCCAGTTTGTGTTCCCAGCCTTTCTCTTCAGTTCCACCCCACACATCTCCAAACAGCAACAAGCCGCTGCTGGATCTGTAGCCTTTTGAAAGCCTTGGATTCAGTTATCATAGCATCAGAATGGTTTGCGTTGGAGGAGACCTTAGACAGCATCTGCTTATGACAGGCTTCTCCTCTGCTTTCTGCAGAAAGACACATTTTGACTTTAAATATGCTCTTTGCCCTTTAGGTGTTACATTGCTATGTAATATGAAATACACATATGTAACATGAAATACACTGTCTTTCATTCCACGCTGTCCCTGGAATGACATCTGTGTAGGCATCACAGAAAGAAAGCAAGTGCAATCGTGGATGGAAAGAGCTGACACATGGCTGCCTGGTTGTTTGGCTGCCAAGGTAAGGGGTGCTGTGAGCTCTTTTCATTCCTGTCCTTGCCTCTCCTGAAAGCTGTCTCGAGCCCCTCATGGCTCAGCCAGTGCTGTCAGGGCTGCTCCTTCCTTCCTGGTCCTCACGCTGGACCTTTTGTGTATTCACTTGCCTGCTTGCCCAGATTTCACTGAGCTTTGTGTTTTTCTCTGCAATCACGGAACTGGAAACTTCCCCTTTTCAGATTAAAAGCAGCTGAGGCTCTTGCGTGGTCTCTACATGCAATGAGAAAGAGGGCTCAAAACAAAACCACCCAGCATCACGAGACTCTTGAGCTAGCCACGGGGTTCCTTGCAGGGCTGTTTGTGATGGGCAGGATAGAGAGTGCTTGGAATGACAGTGTCGATGGGCACCTATAAAAAGAATGGGTTGTGTACTGCAAAGATGTGCTATGATACTGCTTTTTGCTCCTAATGTGCAGAACAAAGGGCTGTGCAGGAAGAGTTTCCCAGCATGTTCCCTATTAACCTTCAGCACCACATGAACGGAAGCTGTTCTCATTTCACTGTACAGTGCATTAGTGTTATCTGAGCAGCTGGATAGTATCCGACAAAGGAGCCAAAGTGTCTGTCTGGGTTGGCATCCAGGGAGCTATAAGACACCTGAGAACACGCACGCAGCACTCACACACATGGCACGACTCCATCAGAGCTGCCCTGACTACTTGAATCACCTTTGCTTGGCAGATGCATCTCAGCTCTGCTGAGTGGGAAGAAACTGATTTAGGGATGTGATTCCTGCAGCATGGTGCAGGTCTGTGTGTATCTGTGGTTTCCATGCACCCATGTGGCACACATCATGGTTAGGTACTCCTGGACAGTAGGTTAAGTTAGGGAAATAAGGGCTGGGTGTGTGTTGCTGAGGTACATATGTAAGAGCACCAATGTGTGTAGCTGATGGTCCATGTGTGGGTCAGGTATGGGTGTAGATGGGGCATGGGGCAGCGTGTGCAAGCAGGCAGTGATATGGTTTAGTGATGGTGTTGGCTGGATGTGATGACATTAAAGGTCTTTTCCAACCTGTTTGATTCTATGATTCTACAATAGGTGTGGGGATCAGTTCTCACCTGAGTGTAGACCAAGGGGATGCTGATCCAGTCGTATCCATAGAGCCGCCCACACTGGCTGCGCAAGGTGTTGAGCTCCTGCAGTGGGGAAAAGGAAGAGCCTGTCAGTATAGCTTTGCATGTCCTTGCTGGGGACACTGAGCATCTCCAGCCTCACTGCCCTTCATTGCTCCAGCCCATTCCCTCCTGCTCAGACCTCCTCTGGAAGGTGGGGCCCAGCAGAGCAGCAGGAGAGTCTCAGACTTGCCCTGGAGGAACTCATAGCAGAGATTACCTCCTCCCAAAATGAGCAGCCAACAGGTTAGGCAAATAATAACTCAGGAGCATCCATTTCTCTTTCCTTACTGTACAGTGAGTCTGGATAAGTAGCCCAGAGGGAGACATCTCACTCCAGGTAACAGAAAGAATGTGACCTTCTCTGCACTTGTGGCTTTCCATCTGTATCCTAGAGACCTCCAATGTAATATAGCTAGGGGCAGGCTTGACTCACTGTCCTACCTCACCATTTCTATTCCTTGCCTGACTCTGGAAATTCCTGTAGTTCCACATAGGGGCCCAGGTGAGGATCCCAGATAGGTGCCTGTTGCCTGGCACTCACATTCAGGATGCCTTGGAGCAGCACGCTGTCCCGGATCCTCCCCTCGTTCCTTGCCTTCACAGCCAGGTTGGAGAACCACACACATGGGATCCAAAACTTGTTGTGTGGTGAATTCAAGCTCTCAAACTTCTTGTGCTCTTCTGGTGTCATGAGGCCTGGGTGGAAAAGAGTAGATGGAAGAAGGATGGCTGTAAAGGGCAGAAAGGAACTGATCTGGTCTGAAACAAAAACATCTAAATCTCAGGTGGTCACCTTGGCTCTCCTTAAAAATAACAGGGAATACTCAAGCACTCAACTTTTCAGAGACACATAGAAGAGGATGAGTCTTGTTAAAACATTGAGTTATAGAAGTGTCAGGGGCAGGCTTTATCTCATTTCATTGCAGAAGTCTACAGCACATCTGACCAGGTCACAGTCAGCAGGGAGATAAAGCACTGCTAAGGGTGCAATTGCTTGGTGTACATAGATGTTTGTTGAGAATGGGATAACCTGTGTCCTAAAAGTGCATTTCTCTCTCTGGATTGCAAAGGGAAACCAGTTGAGTAGGGTTCTAATTGACATCTCCCTTTGGGGAGGGAAACATCATATCTTGAGAAGCATCTTCAGAGAGGATTCAGGGAGCCCAGCACTTGAGGTCTGAGGCTCCAATTCCCACCTGCCCAGTGGAAAACTGCTGCCCTGAGCAAGGACAAATATTCTGTGCACTGGGTCATTTACTACAAATAACTCTTCTCTTCCCACTTCCAGAGCAGGGTGAGCAGCTCCTAGTGAAGTTGCTGTACTACGTTACCCTAATCTGACCAGCTGGGGCTACCCTGTGACCTGCAGCATATCTACATTGACAAACAGAATCTTGGCACTCTCCTTACGTATAAAGGCTTGGGTAGAGACACTCCATATTTCAAACAAACCTTCCAGCCACTCTTAGGAACATGCTGTGAAATAGGGAAATATCAACCATTGATGATTTCAGTAGAGCAGAGTGAGCATCACTGCAGACATCAGCTGAGCATGCAGCACTATCCCACCTCCAGTCTGGAGGTCTTGAAGCCCTTTCCAAGGCTCTTTGCCCCCAAACCAGCACCAAGGTGATGCTGTGTGGTGCAGAAGGCAGGACCAGCACTGACCTGCCCTCACGACGTGCTCCATGCTGGGGAAGCGCTTGTAGACAGCGGTGCTGACTGAACGCAGGATCAGGACACTGCACAGGTTGCTGTAGCGCATGAGGGTGCGACGCAGGAGCCGACCGTACTCATCCTCCCCATCCACATTGCAGGAAACCAAGTTCATGAGCCGGTCAGGCCATGGGATGCTCTCATACTGAGCCCACCAGCGGGACACCACCAGAGCCACGTAGAAACCTAGAGGTGAGCTGAGCACATTAGCTGTCCTGAAGGGGTGGGATGTGTCAATGCTTGTGTATAGGACATCTGGTTCTGCTCATACAGGGATGGCTGCAGTCATGATGGTGGTGGGACACTGGCACAGGTTACCCAGAGAAGCTGTGGCTGCCCCATCCCTGGCAGTGTTCAAGGCCAGCTTGGACAGGGCTTGGAGCAAGCTGCTCTAGTGGAAGATGTCCCTGCCTGTGGCAGGGGGTTGGAACTGGGTGAGCTTTTAGGTCCTTTCTAACCCAAATCATTCTATGATTCTGTGCAATTCAGATCTCCATGCTGAAGTTAGAGTCTGGATTTCATGGCTTATTTGGTGCTACTTAGTGCCTGACCTCCTGGCAGAGCCCAAGGCATGCCAGCACATGTGGCCAGTGCAGGCTGTGTACTGGGAGCATACCTCATAGCTGTGACATGAAATGATGCCTGAGGAGGTTTGCAAAGGCAGAGGGAGGGATCTGCTGAATGAATCTTTCCTGCCTGCAGAACTACAGCAAACCAGGGAAAAGAAATGCTGCCTCTTTCCCCTCCCTGTGTGTTTGCAGACAGAGCTCCTTACCCAGCACAAAGGACACAGGGATTAGCTCTGCATAGCTGTTGCAGTAGAGCGCCAGCTTCTCAAACATCAGCCTTTGGCTCTCATTCAGGATCAACCTAAAAGGAAGAAACAGAAGCATCAGCCTCAAAGAAGAGTCTGTGCCTTGTTGGGCCTGCTGAGGTAGAGGAAGCCAAAGATGTGTAGTCAGAACACTGCCATGCCATGAGGATGCTGTGAGTGAATGCCGCTCATGAGCCCACCTCCCAAAATACCCTGCTGATCAGTCCAAAGGAGCCAAAATGGTCACTGACAGAGAGTAAGTGATGCAGGTTGATGTCAGGTACTACCACTATTTTCATACTCAGTGCTGTGTGGTACCAAGTGTTTGACACAGAGCTTGGATGTGCACTGCAGTTCATTTAATTAGTACCCCACAAAATGTGAGCCCAAGCTCTGCTCCTATGTGAGTTCCTGCCTCCTTCTTAGAGCCACTTCCCTGCTTCTGTGCTGAATCTGTGTTCAGCACAGAGCTCCCTCTTTCCTCACCAGATTTTCTTTTAAAGGGCCTGTAGGGACGGGCCAAGGGGAATGAATGGCTTGAACCTGCCAGAACAGGGGAGACTGAGATGAGCTCCTAGGCAGAAGCTCTTCCCTGTGAGGGTGCTGAGGCGCTGGCACAGGGTGCCCAGAGAAGCTGTGGCTGCCCCATCCCTGGCAGTGTTCAAGGCCAGGTTGGACACAGGGGCTTGGAGCAAGCTGCTCCAGTGGAAGAGGTCCCTGCCTGTGGCAGGGGTTGGAACTGGATGAGCTTTAAGGCCCCTTCCAACACAAACCAATCTGGGATTCTATGAAAATCAGAGTGGCCACAGTTGCCTCATTACAGATCTGTGGTCCCAGGGCTGATGTCAGCTCTCAGAAATGTACCCAAGGCATTGACTGTTGTCTAACAAGGGAGCCTAAAGCTCCTGGCTGTGGGCCATCTCTAGGACCAGTTCAGTCATGGTCTTCACTGATCTACACATTCTCATTCTATAGGTAACCATCAAATGCACCTCTTAATCCCACAGAAGAAAAAGTGTGTTACTTCCCAGGACAGAAAAAGTAGATCTGTCAGCTGCTAAGCAGCATTGGAACCATAAGGAAGGATCTTTCCTCCTGTACACAGAGGTTGGTGAGTGGCTGACCAGCTCCTCTTCACCAAGATCACTGTCCCAACCCTGCACTGCCCTGTAGTCATGCTCCAGGACAAGCTTAGAGCAAGGGGTTGTGTTAGTGTTAATGTACAAGGATGCTTACCTGTAGACAAGACTGATGGTGAAGTAGAGAGAGATGAAGATAAGGAACTCTGAATAGAGCAGTTTGTAGATACTTCCTTTCCATTGGAGCAGGAGCTGTGAGAAAGTGCCTAGGCGGGCGTCAGCCACACGGTTGGTGTATGTCACTGTCATCACAGATCCTAGTGGATACAGTGTGAGCAGATGATGAAGCTGCCAGCAAGCTTTCATAGAGGGAGGAGACAAGGACACTGGCAAGCAAGCCAGATGGAAGAAAAGAAGAAACACGTTAGGAGCAAAAGACAGGTAAGATAAAGTCAGTGACACAGAGAACCAGGAGGAAATTTATGGTATGTAATGCATTTGATGAGCTTGCCATCATTTTCCCTGTCTTTGAGCTGCATGTAATCTGGATATAGTAATGAAAAATACAATTTCTCATGGAGCCCTTGGTTCCTAGTGTTTGATGGTCAGCATTCAAGTGGGGGTGGGAGGTTGGAGGGGACAAAGCCCACATGTAACTCCCTCCCACAGATCCCACTCCCACAGTTGTTTAAGATTAATTCTCAGCATCACAAACTCCAAAGTTTCTTATCCCATTTATTTATTTTTCCTATAGTATTTACTTCAAATATGTTGTTTCTGTAACTCTACTTGTTGTGGAAAAAAATTACCCCAGAAAAACACCAAATGAAAGCAAAAAATCCATAAAGGAGAGATTTCTCAGTACTACTCCAGATGAATGTACCCCTGGAGATCTGATAGGTTTTGTAGTTGTTGCCCAACAAGTATAGCCGCTAAATATAGGCTGAGTACCATACCTGGGCTATGCTGGTCCTATTCCTGCAGGCGGAACAGCTCTCCCTGTTAGAGAGCTGAGGGATGGAGTTTGGCCACAGATTCCAGGAACTCCACCCCCCTTTTCCTTCAACCGTCCTTTGTGCAATAAATCACAGTGGATGAAAACAGGCATTCAGGCTTGTGAAATGCTTCCCAATCCCATTGCAGCATCCCCATTTCAATTCTAGTTTAACCTTAGATAAATAGAATAGAGCCATAGAATCAACTAGGCTGGAAAAGAGCTTTAAGATCAAGTGCAATCATTACACCAGGAGACTAACCAAATAATTCTTTATCAGCAATTAATAATCAGACCAGTTAATATGAATCACTAGCTTAATCCATGCCAGGCAGGGAGGTTTAGAAATAATTATCCAGTGTGAGACTATTGGTACTTGTACATCTCAACAGGTTATCAGGATGTTACACAGACATTGCTATTTAACAGAGGCAATAATGTTAATAGTTATGTGGCCTGAATGGTGGAGACAAAGAAGCACTACAAGGGACAAACCAGACTTACTGCTCTGTAGGAGCAGTTGAAGGCAGGTAAGTTTGTGTCCATGCTCCTTGTTTAAGCATCTTAGTGAAAGACCTACACTTAGCAGGGGGAAAACTCAGGTCCAAGTGAGTTGATGCTGTGAAGTAAACCAGCAAAGTCTATATCAAATAGCATCTTTGTCCTGCCTTTGGCTTTTTGGTGCTGCTCCTCCTTTGGGATTCCCTGTCTTAACTCCCCCCAAGTCCGCTCTCATGGTTACATCAGAAAAGTAGAGCTAGTACCTGCCCTGCCCTGCCCTGTTTCCATGCATATGTCTGGCCAGTGCCTGGGACTTAGACCTAGAGATTGCACATATGTATATGCTTAAAGAAACCTGGCTTTTCCCTCAACGCTTTGAGTCTTGGAAGTGCTCAGGGAGACTCTTCATTGCGTAAGTCAAATACAGATTCACTTTTTACCAAACATGGAAAACTTCAGCTCCTGTCCATGTAAATAATGGATGTCACTCACCTCTCTGCCGTTCTGCTCCAGTATGCGATATGGGGCTTTTCTCAGTGCTTTTTCCTCCTGCTCTGAATGGTTAAGGCACTTCCCTGCCTGCCTCTGTGGGACTGCCCTGGAATGCTACTGGGACACTCAGAGCACCATTTGGGGTTGAGGTACGTGATGGGATGTGACTCACCGCAGCACCAGCACTGCCACACCAGCAAACTATGGGGAGGAAGAATCAACAAGAGCCATCCCCTGTGTGGTACCAGTACCCCAGGGAGCTGCTGCCTGCCACTGACTGATCTGTCTCCTGAGGATTGACTGACACTAATTAGACTATGGGAATCCTTCAACAACAAGCCTGCCTCAGGTGTGTTACCCACCAGCAGATAGACATGAGCAGAGATGGGGAACAAGCAGATGAAGCGAGAGGAGGTCATGGACAGGCAGAAGGATAGATCTTGAAAGAATCCATCTGCTCTCAGAAGGACAAGATACTCACAGTCATGGGCTCCTGAGCTGCACTGGAGGCTGTGGAGGTTTGGTCCCACACATGTCCTCGCTGAGTCCTTTGTGACCCACACCACATCCCACCTCCTCGTGCCCCCTTGGCTCATGGGGGGGGGGATTGAACCTAACAGACACGGTGTGTTGAGGAGCCTAAAACCCACTTGGGAGCTGCAGCCGGTCACTTGATGCTGTAATCCTTCCTCATTACAAAAGAGACTCTGTTGTCTTTTTCCCTGTTCCTTTCTAATCTTCTGAGTAAGCTCTGAGTGTTTATAGAGGCAGCAGGAGCAGGGAGAAACAAGGCTGGCTGCTCCGAGCTGCTGCTGCTAATTCCTGGCACAGCCATGGGGGCTGCCAAAAGAGAGGCATTTTCCCTCTAATTCTTTCCTGTTTGGTCCCTTTCCCCATGCCACAAGGAGATTAAGCAGGGATGGAATTTTCCACAAAGGCCATAAAACGTGTGGCTCTTGGGGGCTGCACAGTTCTCTCTTCCTTAGGGAAGCTCCTAGCTCCTTAGGTTGGTGAAACTTCTGGTCCATGCTCTGCCTGGCTGCCAGTAGTTGTATCTCTGTAGCTCCTTACTGTCCCTGGATGAGTTTGCCATCTCTTCCAGCTGTGGTTTGGATGCTGGGTACTTCCACCCTGCCACTGGCTCCCTGAGACTCTTCCCATGTGTTCATTTTGTTTTCCAATTGCTTCTCCAGCAGTGCTGGGGAGATGTCACTGCTCTTTCCTTCATGCAATCCTCAGAAACACTGCTCCTTGCCTTTGTCCTTAAGCATCCACCAAGCCAGGGAACTCCTTGCCTCTGTCTCTATCAGGTCTCAGACCCTTTTCTCCTTTCAAATTGCTGCTCGGAGCCTGAATCATGGAATTGTTTGTGTTGGAAGGGACTTTAAAGCTCATCCAGCGCCAGCCCCTGCCATGGGCAGGGACCCCTTCCACTGAAGCAGCTTGCTCCAAGCCCCTGTGTCCAACCTGGCCTTGAACACTGCCAGGGATGGGTCAGCCACAGCTTCTCTGGGCACCCTGTGCCAGCACCTCAGCACCCTCACAGGGAAGAGCTTCTGCCTAAGAGCTCATTTAAACCTGTTAGCTTAAGGTAATCCATGGCCCTGTCTTACTGGCCAGACTCAACATCATAAGCGTGGTCCTGACCCCCATCCCTTAGCCAGCTGTGGAACACTGTGGAGAGTGTGTTCTGGTCTGATCTGTGCAGGTAGGACTCAGGCTCCTTTGAGAGGCTCTGTGGGCTTTTATCATGTCTCTTTCCAGCAAGCAGGCAGCAAAGTCTCAAGTGAAATTAAAATGAAGAGCTAGGTCTTGTAGCAGCCAGCTTTCCCTTGTGCTAGTCTATGTGACTGTATCTTTGATGCTTGCTTAGCATCAGCAGCAGGGATCAGTTTGTCCAAACTGTAGGTTTCTCCTCTCTGTGTGGCTGAGTGTAGACAAGGGGAGGGTCTTGTTTTGCTGCCTGGCATCTGTCTAATGTGGGGTTTCTGGTGCTGTCCTGGGAATTGCTGTCAGCAGTGGGGGAGATCATTGTTTAAAATGTGGAACTTGACACCAGTGACATCCAGTTTTAACTCTGATGCAGGCTCCAGTATGTAGAGCCTTCTCTAGTCCTGATTCCTTTCTGACAAAAAGACCTATGGAGATCTGAATTCTACTAGTCTCTGGGTAGAAGCTACTCTGTATTGGATCCCATGATATGCAGAAGGACATGGGCACACATCTGGTAGGAGTAAGCTATCACATCTGGCCGTGCAACTGGGAGGTTGCCACACTATGCATTAGGGGATGGGGTATACCTGCAAGGAGGAAGGATGGCCCTGGAGCACTTGGCTTTACCAAGATCCTTCCTGCAGGAAATCTCTTCATCCCTGGATGTGCTGCAGCTCCCTGGCCCTGGAGTCCCCCTGCCATGGATTACTTGCTCTGGGTGGGTAAAATGGCAAAGCAGAAAAGGCAGCATGATGGTTATACAGCATGAAATCCAGACTTGGTACAAGACTTGGCACAAGACTTGGCACCTCATGAGAGAGCTCAGTGCCTGAGTCCTCATCTCTACACATAGCAGGAGACAAAAGCAGTTCAGGTGAGACATTTGCTGGAGCTGTTGGGAACAGTCTGAGTGCTCCTGAGAGCTCCAACATGAAACAACAAAACTTCATGTCTTGCTCTTTATGGCAGGATGTGCTGGCATCTGGGGACTGTGCTGCTCTTCTCCGAAAGCAGCTCAGCGGGCAGTTTGTGTGGTTCAGAGCTGCCCTGAGGACAACATGAAGTATTTGTGGAATTTAATATGGACATAACAACTGAGGGGCTTGGATCTCTTTTCACATCCTCTGGGGCCTCAGTCCTTGAGGAAGACACTGGTCTGAAAGCCTGCGTTGTGCAGAAGCAGGGGAGGAAGCAAGGAGGTGCTGACATCCCTCCTCAGCCTCACAGCACTGGAACCATTCTCATTTTCTCCATTTTCCAGATGAGCAGGGACGCTGGCATCAGAGGTGTCTCTCAAACTGACATTCCACCCTGGAATCTCGTGTAATCAAAACGAAAAGAGGGAAGTATCTGAGGAGGGGCTGCTTGGCACAGACAGGATTTACTGAGCTTTGAGCTGGCCATGAATGTTTGAAGAGGATGCAGTGTAGTCATTTCTTTCTTCAAGCACTATGTGCTGTTCTGACACAAGGAGGGGATAACTTGCTGCTCTACTGGAAGAAGCCACGTCCGTGCCAGCCTCACTGCTTTTTACAAGTGTCTTTGGGGTATTTTTCCAGCTCTGTGGCTAATCTACAGCCATCTGGTAGCACTGGGCTCCCTACTCCTGTCAGGTGGAGTTGGCATATTCATGTATAAGCAGTCATGTGTGATGACACAAACCAGGCTGTGGGATGCCTGGGAATCCTGGACAAACCACTCAGTACACAGACAGCCTGACTGTACCTCATAGCCTTTTATTTGCCATCACTCCCTGACACATCTAGGTATGTCTTTGTCCAGGAGAGATCAGTATATGAGCATGACATCCCTCTAGTGCTCTGAAGTTTCAGTGCCTTGCAAATCCAAGTCAGGGACCAATCAGGGGCCTGGAGGGTGATAAATCTTTCCCTTTACCTCTGATGTTGCATAGTTCAGTTTGTAAGACATGAATGGAAGGAAGGAATCCTTAGCAAGGTCCACATTTTCTTGCCTTAGCCACCATGCTGGGGATTAGGTTCCATTGTGTTGCTCCTGGGTGTCACTTCTAGGGACTGCCTGCTACCTCCTTGCTGATGCTGTGGGAAAGATGCAGGACTGAGAAGTTTCTGGCTGAATAAATGAGCCATCAGAAGGAAAGATCCTCCTAAAGAGCTGAGGGGCAGTTCTCCTTTTGCTCTGAGCTTCCCAGCTGCTCTTCTTCCTTTTCCATCTGGTGTCTCTTCCCCTGGGTTCACGCTGAACCCTTCCTTCAAAGGATGCTGCTGAGCATGAGGTTGCTCTTTCTTAGCTGTGTGCAGCTGAGGAACAGCAGTGGGTCTGCTCAGAACCATGATGTGGCTGCCTTAACAGCATCTGATACATCTGCTCTTAGCAGCATGTGTCTGAGGAATACAGGACCCCTCTGCCCTGCTCTTCTGGCTTTGTTACAAGCTGAGCATTGAGCTTTTTGCATCTTTTCTTTTCACCCTGTTTCCTGGAACAGAGACTGCACTTCGCTGGAGGATCAAGGCAGATCCATGAAATCAGAGATCTCAGACCCGGAGATCCCAGAGGACCTTTGCTGAAGCCCTTCCAGGCAGTGGAGCAAACACGCTGCACAGCTGAGGCAGGCAAGAGGGAGGGGAGAGAGTGGGTGGATGAAGCCTGGAGCTTTAGGCCATTTGTTTTCATTCCCATTTTCACAGCAATAACATCCGGACTGGGTTTGCTAGGTCAGGGGTGTAGCCCTGCTTTCCAAGTCTGAGATAATCCCTGTTTCTCTTTCCCTGCCCACCCTGGGTCTGGTTTTTCCTTTTTAACTCCCTTTATTTGCTGATTTAATGTTGTAGAATATGAATCCATAATCAGACAAGGCAGCCCTGAGGAAGCTTGAACACTCTCCCATGACTGGGAAGCATCTGTGCTGGGCAGGGTGTCCTAGCCAAGAGCTGCTTCTGCTCCTCAGGGTGGTCTCTCACCTTGTTTGAACCAAACTCAGGATTTGAAGTCCTGCTTTTCATTTATGACTCATTCAGAGGAAGATGTGGGCACTCTGGGAGGGAATATGAAGGATCAGGATGATGCGGAGGCAGAGAGGTTGCTCTCCACAGGAGGCAATTAGGACATCAGAAAAAGAGCCCACCAAATGGGAGTCTCTGCTTTGCTTTGAGGGTTCTCTGGTTGCTCAGGGCATGTGTCCGCCTCCACATTACCTGTGCTGAGAGGAATAATGTGCGTGGATTCCAGCAGTGACAGGGGCCTACCACTGCTCATGGTGCTGGAGGAGATGCAGAGCTGGGTCTGAGGACCCAATGGGGTGCCACAAACGTATCCCTGCATCTGAGAAACTCAGAGAAAGGACTTGGGGGGATACTTTCCTGCATGGAAAAACCATGGAGAATAAGGGACTGGACCAGATCTGACTCTCAAGAAGACACAGAAAGCATTAGCAAGATGCTTCTTTGGCTGGAGGAGATGGGAGGATGAGGAATGAAAGGTGAAGAGTCAGGGAGGTGGATAGCTTGGCTAAGTGGATGGTGGATCTGCAGGAGGGATGTGAGAGGAGTGGGGGGTGAGTGGGTACAAGTGATGGAGCAAAGGCAGTGGAAATGGGGAAGGTATGGGGGGGGGGG
>NDXB01012755.1:0-30892 GCA_002631895.1 Agapornis roseicollis | reverse complement strand
GGGGGGGGGGGGGGGGGGGGGGGGAAGGATGGCTTAAAATGCCTGTGGAAGTGGGGAGGTCCCATGTCAGGGCTTTCACAACAGGTATGTGCCATGCTGGGAGACTTGCAGGAGGCAAAGTGAATCCACTTTGATCCATGACACTTCATTATAAATAGTGATTTGTTCAGCTGCCACTACATGTAATTGGAAAATGATGTGGGTACATCCATGGTGTGAGATGAGGGTGCTGGGTTAGTTTCCAACTGCACTGAGACTTGAAGGTTGTCTGGTGGTTTGTTGTCTCCTGGAAGCAGAGGTGAGAGATGGGTCTGTGTCTCACCAGCTGCTGGGATGGACACTTTGGGATGTTTCACAACACAGCCAGCCTTGTGCAGAGAGCATGGAGAAGGCAGCAGCTTTTCTTGCCTCCAGGCAGCTTGCATGATAATCCTCAGCTCAGGTTCTGCTCTACAGGGCCAGCCCATTCATCTGGCTATGGAGAACTCTCACATCTGTTCAGGCTTCCTAGGGAGCTCTGCCTGTCCTTTGGGGCTGGGAGTGAGGGGGAGCAGATCCGCTTTCACCTTGTGATAAGTTATTTTTGACAGTGGCTGGGATTAGGCATCTCCAGCACATCCCCTCTTCATGCTTCCCATCTGCAGTATCACTTCTGGTTCTTCCTGCCTTTGTTGGATCCTGGAAGCAGTTCTACCTTTCTAATCTGAGGACCCTCCATCCCTGCCAGCCAGGCCCTGGGAGTTAATCATTACAAAGATTAATTACTTCTGGTGCAGTCTTGCAAAGCTGAACATCTTTCCCCTCCTCCCAGAAGTTCCCTGAAGATAACAAAGGTTACAGCCACAAGACACAACCCTCTCAAACATTTCGTTCAGAGCATGGGGCTGGTCTCTGTCGCCACCATGGATTGCGACCACAAGGCAGGGCAGGGCTGTGGATGACATGGACACCCAGTAGAAGCTGGGACAGGGAATTGCTCCTTGTGTAGTGTATACAGTGGTTGTCTGGAATGGGTACAAGGACCTCCATGTCTAATTTGCCTGCCTTTGGCAGTGAGGCAGAGGATGGAGTAGCTGACACCAGGCTGGGAGCTGCTGCTGTGCGTGAAGGCTTGGAGGAGATACCTGGAGGAAAGCCCAAGGCAATGGCAAGGTAGGACACAATGGGAAACATGGGGAAGGACCAGTCAAGCATATTCCATGGGTGGCTTGTATGGGACCAGTTTTTGGCCCATTGGAGGCACTGCCTCAGCAATTGCAGTGAATCCAGAGGTGGTTGTGGGATCCACTGTGGAACTGGGGTAAGAGCAGGAGTGGTTTGCCTGGTTTGCTCCCAGCAAGCAGACATGCCCTGGAGCACATGCTGGGAGGTGGGAACCTCACAGCCTTGGAGGGGCAGTTGTCTCTCTGCCTGTAGGTAATGCCCTAGGTGAACTACCTAGAACTGTAGCTCCTCTTGATTTCAGCAACAGGCTGTGGGGTCAATCAGTCGTTTCCAAATGCCCCAGGAATCATCTGTAGCTGAGCCTTTTTGCCCCTCTGTGCTAGCAGAGCAGAGCAAGTGAGGAAAAAGCTTTTGGTATGAGTGTGCCCTGGGCAATGAGGCTCCTCCATGCGCAGCTGGTGATGCAGGGGGTGAAACAGGTGGGCAGGGAATGGTGTGTTCCCACTGCTTTGCAGAGAGGGTGTAAATCAGTGCGGACACATGACTGTTGTCATCTGCTGGGAGAGCTGTCCTGCTCCCTCAGCCTCCTGGAAGGATGAGGCAGCTAAAAATCAGAGCTGCAGTATCCAGTGTTCAAAGCTCAGTAACAAGGAGACTGTCTCATTCACACCAGGTTATGGGAAGCCCAGTGCTTTCCATGAATGGTGAGTTTAAAAATTCTGGTCCAGTCCTGCTGCTGCCCATCACTAACAAGCCTTTCTCCTCTTGGCCAGGTTTCTCCCATCCTTTCACCTTCCTATATATAATCACAGATTCACTCACTGGGTTTGAGTAGCAGTGATGTTGGTAGCACCTCTGGGATAACATAGTTAAGAAGTGGAGGTGAAGCAGCACAAAACAATTGCAGTGGGAGAGGAGAGTGAGAATATGTGAGAGAAACAACTGTGCAGGCATCAAGGTCAAAGCAGAAGGAGGGAAGGAGGTGCTCCAGGTGCCAGAGCAGAGATTCTCCTGCAGCCTATGGTGCAGACCATGATGAGGCAGGCCATGGAGGTCCACAGTGAAGCAGATCATGGAGGACTCTCCATGGGGATGGAGGTGGATGTCCAAAGGAGGCCGTGACCCTGTGGGAAGCCCACACTGGAGCAGGTTTGCTGGCAGGACTTGTGAGCCCGTGGTGGTGAAGAACTGTAGCCTGTGGGATGGACTCATGTTGGAGCAGTCCATGGAACACTGTCTCCTGTGGAAGGGACCCAGTGTTTTAACAGGGGAAGAGTGTGAGGAGTGCTTCCCCTGAGCATGAAGAAGAAGCAGAGACAATGTGGAAGAAGGGAAGGGTGAGGGAAAAGTCTTTTCAGATTCAGTTTTTATTTCTCATTACTGTTCTCTGATTTGACTGGTAATAAATTAAGCTCCCTTCCCAAAGCTGAGACTGAATTCCCTATGACAGTAACTGCTGAGCATTCTCCTTGTCCTTATCTTGACCCAGCAGCCTTTCATTATGCTTTCTCATCCCTGTCCAGCCACCCACTGAGCCTGTTGAGCTGTTTCAGCAGGAGCAGGAAGGCACGCTCTGTGCTGGGGAGGGATGAAGTGTGGCAGGGAGGGATGGAGTGTTTATGGGAGCTGGCTCAGTCCGAACCCCTGGCCAAGCATACACCTCATCCACTTGCATGCAGCTGCTTCAGCATCGCAGCAAGGGTGCCTCTCTGTAATGACAGCACAAGGAGTAATGGGTTAAAACTGAAACAAAGGAGATTTAGGTTGGATGTAAGGAAGAAGCTCTTCCCTGTGAGGGTGCTGAGGCGCTGGCACAGGGTGCCCAGGGAAGCCGTGGCTGCCCCATCCCTGGCAGTGCTCAAGGCCAGGTTGGACACAAGGGCTTGGAGCAAGCTGCTCCAGTGGAAGGGGTCCCTGCCCGTGGCAGGGGTTGGAGCTGGAGGAGCTTTAGGATCTCTTCCAACCCGAGCCTTCCCACGACTCCACGTCCCCTCCCGGGCCCCCTGCCCCCGCTCCTCCCTCCCGGGCCCGCCGGGCAGCACTGCGCAGGCGCACCTTGATCACGGTTCCCCCCTCCCTGGAGCGCGTCCTTCAGGCGGTGCCTGAATGCCGGGGCCGGCTCTGGGCATGGGGTGGGCGGCGGCGGCGGCAGCTCCTCCGCTGTGAACGGCGGCGGCGGGACTCAGCATGCGGCGGGGGTATGTCCGGGAGCCGGGCTGCGAGCGGAGGGCAGAGGGGCGGCTGTTAGCGTTGGAGCCTGAGGGGAGGCGGTTGGGCGCTGCGGGTCTGCGGTGTGTGGTACCTGGGCCTACGGCACCCCCAGCGGGGTAAGGGGGCAGCCGGTGGCTCCGCGAGGCCTGGCTGGGCTGCACGCGGGTGTTGGGACTGGGGTGTCTGAGAGTCCCCTCGGGCGTCCATTGGGTTTGCTGTGGTTGTTGTTAGCGTTTCATGCCCTTGCAGCCCTAAACCTGACGGCTTCTCCTGTCTCGGGGCTCTGCAGCTGTGGTTGTGTGGAATTCAAGAAGGGAGACGGGCTGCCCCATTCCTGACAGTGTTCAAGGCCAGGCTGGACGGAGCAGCCTGCTCTGGTGGAAAGTGTCCGTGCCAGTGGCAGGGGATTGGAGCTGGATGAGCTTTAAGGTCCCTTCCCACAATAACCAATCTGGGATTCTGTGACAGTAAGGACATATCGTGTCCATCAGCAGCCCTCAGATGTAAGGACACAGTGGGTGATTGCTGAGGCAGATATAAGAAAGAGAAGTTACGTGTTAAGATAAAATAAAACGCTGCCATATGCGCTGCCTAAAACTCCTGAGAGGCCCTTTACCGAGCCCTTAGTGAGGTGGTGAGAGATGCTGGTTCATGGTGTGCAGGACGGCAGCAGTCAGGGGTCTGTCCCATCTGGATGGAACATTAAGGCCCGCTTTGCAAGCTGGAGGGCAAGAGTTTAACCCGGAGATACTCACGGGGCTGTTTGTAATGGAAATAACCCTGTTGGATCAGCACTGCAGGAGCATGTGGGGCCCGCTGGAAAAAGTGCAGATCCTGCACATTTTTTTGCTTTTTCTACAGAAACCAACTTTAGAAGGTTATTGGGGTTGTTTTAGGGTTTTTTTGGTGGTTTTTTTTTTTGTTGGTTTTGTGGGTTGGTTTTTTTTTTTTTTTTTGTTTTGTTTTTTTGTACAAGTTTGCATTTCTTGTGTCAGTGTTTGACATTTAGGATATAGTACATTCTTCCATGAAAGACAGCTGACAAAGCAGCAGTAGCAAGAGTGTGCTTGTACACGGTGGTCCTTTGGTCTCTGGAGGTTTGTAATTCAAAGCCCCAGCTGGGCATTGGAGCTGGACATGGGGCTTGGTTGGGCAGGATAGGTTTTTAGGTCCCTTGGCATTACAGAGTGTGGGTGGGACTGTTTCATTCCTCAGTATCCTCCAGTTTTCTTCCACAGTGCATGGAAATACACTGGAATACCTGTCTCCCAAGACAAACAACTTTCATCTGTGAACTTGAGAGTCATAATGAAACAATGGGGGGCTTTTTTCTTCCTGTTATGTATGAGTTAGTTTGGCTGTCTTAGTGGTTTAGTGGAGTGTTGAAATATCCTTTTTCCTTGCTGTTTGGTTTTGAATCTGGCTTTTCCTCCATGCTCTGATTGTTGCTTCCTTCTGATCACAGAAGCTGGAGGTGCTAGGACTGGCTGGGTCCCTTCTGGTATGTTCCCTTCTAGTGCAGGAGTACCTGAAGGGATGTGTTCTCTGCAGCTTACTTTGTATAATCTCAAAAGTCCACAGCAGCGAGAGCTTCCACTATGCCACCTGAGAGATGGTTTAAGTGTTGAACAGACCTCTCTGCTTGCCATGCTTCCCGTGCCCCGTGACAGATCGACTTCATGAATTGGTCTCATTAAATCTTCATGTTCCTTTAGTGGGTTTCATTCCTTCCTTTGGGTCATTCTTTTACTTATTCCTTCCCATTTCCTAGTGTTTGGAGCCTTTGGAGACCTCCTCATCCTGTTAGCGATGTCACTGTTTAGGTAAGTGATGTGTGTTAACTAATCTTGATCTTTCTAAGCCATTTAATTTCTTCTGTGCAGTTCTACTTTTCCTCTGATTAACCAGATGTGCCAACAGAACAGCCTATCTGGATGGAACAGGCACTGCATGCGCTGGATACCATATAGTTCTCACTTCTGTGCTCTCTTGCACTTCAAACTATAGGTGTCTGCCCAGTCTGGGAGTTCCTGTTGGTCATGGCTTGCTCAGTCAGCCTTATCCCTCCATGTTTGTGCATATCACTTTATCAAGCAGTACCAGCATGCTGAATAGCTCAAGGTGAACTTTGCTTGGAGGAGCTTTCTGTCCTTTTTCCACTGGCCAAAACCAATTTTATTTTCTTGCCTTTTCCCCAACGCACCCTTTCATGTTATCTTCCACACTTCCAAAGTTAGTAGTATCACTGGGATGAGCCTTCTTTTCCAGATCTTTACAGTGAATATTCAGTAAAACCAGGTGAGGTCAATGGGACATTCGTTTCTGTCCTTTCCTATGTTCTTAACACTGCTGTATGACCGTCCTTCTGGTGCATCAGTTGGCATCACACTGCAGCAGGGATCTTGTGCTCTTTGTCTTCCAAGGGTTCCAATAGTGTTCCATATGTGCTTTTCCATGTGCTTTCTTGTGGTACCTGAGCTGAATTAGCTGCAAGCTGCTTTTTCTTTCCCTCTTTGGAAGACAGCTGTGGACAACTTGCTCATGGACAGCTTTGGGGGGTAAAAAGGGAAATAAGGGAGAACAAGGCTATTCTGAGCTGCCCATGCCCAAGCAGATAAGCCCTGTGTGGGGCTGGAGTCAGAGTGAGGAGGAAGAGGGAGGCCTGGCTGCAATACAAGAGGTAGGGCAAATTTAAGAGAAGAAAACAGATTGGGAAGAGGGGAAAGTGAACCTAACCAAAAGAGGGTGATAGCTTCTCTGAAGAAGGTAGTGGACAAGAAGCAGTAGCCAGAAGGAGTGTTCAGGAAGAAGGGTTGGTGCTATACATGGAAGAGGATAGCACTGCTTGTGACCCAGAGATAACCAGCAGCAGGTTAATCTGTAGTGCAGTGTGTGGGTCCTGCTGAGTGGCTAGACACGATAGAAAGCTTCCATGTGTGCAAGACTTGATCATTGACTTTAAATGACAAGTGGCTGTATGAGGACATTTCAGTGCATGAGGAAGGGGTGACACACATGCTCAAGACAACACTAAGATTGCAGTGCCCTGTCATGCAGGAAATAAAGCATATATTTTCCTCTCATAAGACCTCATCAACTACAAAGCCTACTAAATTCAGCAAGCTTCTTCCAGGGTCTGTGTTAGTCTGACAGTTGGCAAAGTCCTACTGAGCACTAGGGAAAAAGGTGTCCTGAGTGACTCTTCTGGTTTCTTCTTTCTAGTACATCTCTACTTGCCAGCCACTGAAACTAAAAAAACAGGGCTTCATCTCAGTTCAATGGAAATACACTGGTTTAGAGAGCTCTGTGTAGGACTCTGGTGGGAAACCAATGGTTAAAAGTAGATCCTTCTGCAAAACAGGGGCGGGAGGGAGAAGGTTGGTTTGTAGTGGGGGGATTAAGATCTGTACATTGATAGGGAATGGGAGAGTTGTACTTACTTTTCCTTACTACTCTACTTCAGAGTGTCTCTGAACTTAGGTCTACTGAGTGTATATTGGCATCCTAAACAAGGCAGCTGCAGAGAGTTGCTCTCCAAAGCAGGTGAGAATGGGATTCCTGGCATAATTGTCTTTACTTCTCCTGCTTTATCCTAAGTTAATAGTATCCAAGACATGCTGGTTGACAAGGATTATGCCAGGAGTTACTAATAGCTTTGTGTTACCTGCTAAGTTTTGTGCGTCCAGTATTACTTGTGAGGGAGTACTCACTGTTGAGAAACCAGCCCTCTTTAGAAGAGTGCAGGCTGGGCATCTCAAGCTACACCTGGTGTCATTCTTAAAGATCCCAGGATAGGAGTGGAGGTTGCTCCCAAAATCTTTATTTTACATCATTTCTTCTGTTGCCAGGCAGGAAGCAATCCATACCAAAAGGGTAAAGGACCGGTGCAGCTGCTGCTGCCTTCTTCATCTACCATCACCTTCCCTGCCTCACCTGAGTGCCTGTGAGAGGCTGGAGGTGGAGACTGGTGTTGAGTGTTAGAGGAAGGCTATGAATCACCCCCATATAAAGTTTCACTGTGTTGGTAACCCACAGCCAGGCCAATTTTGAGGAAGACAGCCAGAAGCAACCAGCTATTGGACCCTGGAAACCACTAGTGCCATCCAAAGGGAACAAGGAGGAGCCAGAGACTGGATGCCAGGATGCTGGAGGTGTGGATGAGACCCAGTCCACTGAGCAGCTCAACATGTCACGTCTACGCAGCTCTTCAGTGGAAATCCGTGAAAAAGGGTCTGAATTCCTGAAGGAAGAGCTGCACAAAGCACAAAAGGTAAGGTACAGAGTTTGTGAGAATACTGAGGATAGTGGCATAGATTTGAGCAGTGGAGATGTTCCTAGAGATGATGCTGAGGGGAACAGGGTCTGAATGTGGCTGTGCCACAGTCTGGAGCAGGCAGAAAAGGACAGAGATTATGCTGAGGTGGCCATGAAGCGCTGTGGAGCAAGGTCATGACTTGCATGACCCAAAGCTTCTGTGCCAACATCCATATTTCCTCCTGGAAATCTGTTGCAGAAAGCAGTTGGAGGCAGGCAGTGCTTACTGTGGAGCCTTCCTGCTAATGGCAGATAATTCCAGCCTGAAAAGCCTGCTAGAACTTGGGGAGGGACACGGAGTGGGGTACACAGGAGTCTTAGACCAGGGATCCATGCTGTGGTGGAAGGAAAGGTTATGATTGACAAGTGGGGCAGGTAGGCACGGCACTACTGGGGCCTGCTATGAGCTCATGTGTCTCTCTCCATTTCCTCAACAGGAGCTGAAGCTGAAGGACAAAGAATGTGAGAGATTATCAAAAGTCAGAGAACAACTGGAGCAGGAACTAGAGGAGTTAACAGCTAGCCTATTTGAGGTCCCACCCTCTTCCTTTCCCCATAATTTCTTAAACAAAGCTTACATCTTAACTCCTTTAAGACAGGCTTTCCCTGAACTTCCAGCCATCTCCTCCCACAGCTTCCTCCTTTCTCCTGTTTTCCTTTTCCCACTTGCAGAAGTTGAGCTGAGCAGTGCTGCAGGCAAAGCCTCAGAGCAGGGGCTTGTAACTTCTCTTGGGAAGTATTTACATGCATTTCTTTCCCCTTCTAGCAGCCATGGGGTGGCATAAAGAGCGCATTAGTTATGGGTCTCCATCTGGTAGCAAAAACAAATGTGTGGATGGTTATAGCAGGAGCTGCCTCTGCCCCTCTCCTATGCATGCTCTGAGTCTGGACAGCAGCTGCTGTATAATAGAGATGATTCCCTGGCTCATGTCAGCCCTTGCTTGGGGTGGGAACAAGCTGGATGTCCTCATATACTCTGCTCCAGTGATTGTTCAGAAGGCCTGTTGGTTGGGTATTTCTTGTAACATGATTCTTACCAAGCTCTTTCCTGGCAAGATCCCATTTACCAGCAGCTCTGATGTCTGGATTTGACTGAGCAGCAAGGAAAAAGCCAGAGCCCATTTGTTCCTTTGAAACACAGGCTGATGCTGAGTGTGAGGGCCTGGAGAGCATCCACTTTCTGGAGGTTCAGTTTCCTGGGCTCAGGGTGAACATAGAAGTAATGTAGCTGAGGGCTGTTCACTTCCTTTGGTGGCCTTGGACAGCAGGGAGTCTCCAGCTGGGATTCACAACACTCCCCTCATCCTGTGAGAGATGCGTTTAAGCTGCCTCTGCGATTTGGTCTCCACCTGAGCTACGGCTCCTGCTGTGTTGCAGCCTTGCCCAGAGCAAGCAATAGCAGTGACCTCACCAGCAAGAAGCCAAGATGTAGAGCCACAAGCCTGGATCAGGATTAGTGCCACAGACAGAAACCTAGGTCATAAAATAGTCCAGTGATCAACCAGCAAGTCTGCTATGACTGCAGTGACAGCACAGGCCTGAGGTTGAGTCAAGTTCAGAGTTGCAGAGGTATTGGACTGTGTGCAGCTTTAAAGCAGTTCCCAAGGGCAAGGAGGGGCAGGCACTTGCTTCTCCCTTTCTTCATAGTACCTCATATCAGTGAAAGAGATGACCTTGGGTTTGGCCAGCTAAACTCTTTAGTTAAGTCAGCTATGCACTCCAGACTCTGGCACTCAGAGCTTTCTCTGGGAAATTCTGGGAGAAAGCTCTTCAGAGATGGTGGAGTAAAACCTTGGATGTGGTAGTGATGTCTGTCCCCCTGTTTGTTTGCTCCGAGCATGTGATGCAGCAGAGCTTTGGCCTGGCCTGGTGGCTTTGAGTTGGGGCTGCAACAATCTGACTCAAATTCTCTCTGGTTCAGGAAGCACACAAGATGGTGAGAGAAGCAAACACCAAACAGGCAGCATCAGAGAAACAGCTGAGGGAGGCACGGGGGAAGGTAAGAATTCCACTGTTTATGTCTTGATCTCTGTGCTTGGTTGGTGCCATCTCTGCCCAGCCTGGCCATGGTGCTGTTTGGCTGGAGGGGAGTAAAGTCTCTCTGAGATTCTGCATTTGCTCTGTTTCCTCTCCAGCAGACACTGATTGAGGGGGGTAAAGGCATCCTTGCAGCCTGCTGCTCATCCAGCTCCCCTTTGGGAGATGGATCAGGGGATTGTAGCTGGATCCCTGTAGCTTTAGTGTTTGGTGGGGTGCAGCAAGCTCAAGCTCAGGAGGTGCTGAGGGTGCTGACTCTTGCCTTGTTTCCTCAGATCGACATGCTGCAGGCAGAGGTAACAGCTCTGAAGACATTGGTCATCACATCAACACCTTCTTCTCCAAACCGAGAGCTGCACCCTCAGCTCCAGAGCCCTTCTAAAGCTGGCTTCAGGAAGGGCCATGGGCGAAACAAAAGCACCAGCAGTGCAATGGTCTCAGCTGCCAGCCAGAATGTGACTCCAGAGCCTGTCAGCCATGAGTGCAAAGAGGTGGGTGAGAGCCATTCACTGCACTGGCCTTTGAGCCACTGTTGTCACTGTACACAGGGAGCTGTGTGGCTTTTGCCTTGGGCTTCCTGGAGAGGTCTGTGGTTTCAGTGTTGGGAGAAGCTGTTTGTGCAGTAATGTGGCTTGTTCCCTAAATTTGTGCTGAGGCAAGCTCTGGAGGGTTTCCATTTGTGGAGATTTCCTCTTCTGAGATGCATGTTGAAGGCTGCGTCAGGACAACTGCCTGCGGAAGCAGCCAGGAGATCCCTGGAGGGCATGGACAGATTCAGGAGTTACCAGTGCTGAGAGTGGATGTGTCAGGAGTTGCTGGGCAGAAGACAGTTGCTTGCTGCACCTTGCCAGTTTTGTCCACTGCCTGTTCTGGTGTGATTTGGTGTTGTTTCTTCTGTCTGCCTATTTTGGCTTGGACACCAGGACACCTCCATCAACTTCTAGTCTCTGTCACTTCCTCTTTTCTTGGGCATTTCACTGTTCTTACTCTTCTTTGCAGAGCACAGTGGAATTATATTTAGTTCCTTCCTCACTGGAAGGAACTGGGCAGGGAAGTATACAAAGCATTTGTGAATATCTTTCAAAGAAACCTGTTTAGTTCCTTTCGGTGATCCTTTGATAAGTCCCCCACCTGCTGTGACCATGGATGTAAGTAATGCTTCTTCCTGCTAACAGGAACTTTCCACTAGCCAGATGTATTCACAGCTGTCCTGGGGAGCAAGAAAGAAAATGAGGTGGTGGGGGAATATGTCTCCCTAGTGACTTTGTGGGTGCTGCAGCCTGAAGAATTGTTGAGGGAACACAAAGGCACCCAGTCACTTGGCTTGTGTGAGAACATATGCAGAGTGGCTACTTGTGAAATGAATGCTCTCACCAAACAGGACTGTGCTGGCAACACTGGTAACATCTGCTTTTGGCAGTGGATTCGGTGAATGTGCCTTCTCAGCTTCTGCACAGTGCTCTTGGTAGAGTTTGGCTGAAATGCTTCAAGCAACTTTGGCTATAGCCATTGTCCTGAGACAGCAAAAGCCATGAGAGATGAAGATCCTTTTACTGTTCACAGGCAGAGAGGAACAAAGGTTATGTGAGAAAGAAAGCCAAAGGAAAATGAGTCTGATAACTGTGAAGGCCTGGTTTCTGGTGGTCAAACATGGAACAGCCCAGATATGCTGGAAGCTGCAGTCAAATGCAGTCAGTTAGAAGCTACTTTGAGGGATGGGATGAAAAAGGCTTTAGTATTTTTAAGGACCTGTGAGCTTTCGCAGTGCTACCCATTCCTCCAGTTAGAACAGATTTGGGCCTGTTGTTTGTATAGGTAACTTCCACATGGTGCAGATAGCTTGAACTTTAAAATGCCAGTTCCAAAGTAACTACTAATTTTATGTATCCAGGCTGGAGTGCATGGGGTGTTTTTTGTTAACTTGTTAATTTCTGTCTCTCAAACTCCTTAATGGTGTATGAGAGGTGATAAAAGGGAACCTGGCGTTCAGAGAGTTGGTGCTCTGTGGAAAGCACATGCCATATCTTAAACTGAGCCTAAAAACTGTCAGAATTTGTTCTGGTTTTGCACTTCAAGCTGAAGACAAAAGGTGAGGCTTGTGACCCTGTGATTTCTTAAGCAGTGTGCTTAGTTCCCTGGAAGGGAGGACTTGAGCCTTTCTTTGTATCTTCTGGTTTGTCTCACGTTTGTTACTTCCCTTTCTTGCCTGTCTCTCTAAACCTTTCTCTTCACTATCTGTCTCTTCCTCTGCCCTCGAAGTCTGGGTTACCTGCTCTCCTCTCTCTGCTCCTCTGTTTCATCCCTGGGAAGGCAATCCACATCACCTATGAACCAAGCTGGCAGGCCTTGGGGGCAGATGCTTCCTCGTCCTTGCAGCAGGTAACCTTTCTGGTCAGCACAGGCGATGGGTGGGAGGCATCTACCTCTCACACTTCAGCCTTTCAGTTCCAGCTTTCTTTTATGCTAACCTCCATATTTTATTTTCTTTTTGTTTTTCTTCATTTGTTTTTCCATCTTGTGGCTCTGAAGCTGTCTCCTGGTGCCAGGTGAGCAGTGTCCATAGCATAGAATGAATGTGCTAGAACCCAGCCCTATTTTCAGCTTTCTTCACTCATGTTCTTTGTGTTGCTCAGCAGGGTTTCTTTGGTTTTGTTTTTCCTTTCACCAGCTTTAACAGGATTTGCTGGCCTTTTAAGGAGACCCCTGTCAGTCAGGTTGGTGGTTTGGCTGCTGATCCATCTGGGATTTAAATGCCAGGTCCCAGAGACTCTCTCCATCTATCCAGAGATGGAGGTAACAACTTTCATGCTGGCACAAGAGATGGGAGCAAGCTCTGTCCTGGGTCCCATGTCACTGAGCAGTGATAATGCTTGTCAAGCCCAAGGCAATGAGCAGATACTAGAATGAGGAAAGCTGTTTCTCAAGTTCCCTTTGAGAGAGCTCTTTTCCTACACTTGCCTCTGCAAGTCTGTGTGGCTTCCAAATGTTCATATTATTTCTGCAACTCCACAAACACCAGCGTTCTGGGCTTGAAGTGGTCTTTAAAGGGCTGGCATAGCCTGCGAGCTCATTCTTGGGCTCACTGAATGTAGCCCTGCTGATGGCTGTTTATTCATAGCTTTTTCCAGTTCATCCTTTTTTGTAGCAGTCCTTCCCTTACAGAAGGGTTCTGCCTCCTGAGTCCTGGGTGCCACTGTGCTTTGTCATTCAGCTGCTCTCATTGTTCCTGCCATGGGCTGAGTGAGCACTTGGTCTGTTTGGTGGTTGTGTTGTGGCTTTCTTGTAGCAGAGGTGCTGCCCCATCCTGGAGAAAGATGAGATAGAGAGGTGCCTGCAGGTTCCTGGCAGAATAAGCCCACTATGACTGTCAGTCTGGCACAGAACTCCTGATGGGTGGGAGATGAAAGATGGTTGGAGCAAACCAGCTTCCCCTTAGACACTTCTGTGGTGTCTGAGCCTTTCTAGCTGCCAAAGCAGATGCTTTGTAGTTAAGTTACCTGCATAGTAAAATAAACCTTTTGATGTTGTATCTCTCCACTCACTTTCCCTCTTCCCACTCCTCTTGGGCACTTACTGCAGGTCGACTCCATTTTATTTGCTGAGTTCCAGGCCTGGAAGGAATCTCCAACCTTGGATAAATCCTGCCCCTTCCTGGACAGAATTTATCGGGAAGATGTAGGACCTTGTCTGGACTTCACTAAGCAGGAGGTGAGTGCTGGAAAAGGAGGACAAAAACTGCACAGCATCGAAGTTACACCTTTATGGAGGTGATCTTTGCGCATTCCTATCTGCTTTCTCTTTGCCACAGTTATCGGAGCTGGTGCGAGTGGCTGTGGAGCAGAATACACTCACCATTGAGCCAGTTGCTTCTCAGACACTGCCTATGGTGAAGGTGTCAGCAGAAGAGTGTGGTGGCCCAAAGTAAGGAACTATGTTTGTGCTCTCTTGCCCTCTCTGCTGCTCATCTCTTTGTATCATTTAGTGGAGTTTGGCCAGGCCTTGCTCATTCAGTTGAGCTGAACAGTTCAAAGGGCTCAGCTGAGTGTTCTAGCCTATGACCAGTGGTAGTTCAGCTCCATGAGAATGGGAATTAGCTCAGTTGATGTACTGTAGATGACTTTTGGGAGATAACTGAGTGATGTGTTAATGCCCTTTGCTTGGGAGAGGTTTGGATTTTTTCCCCGTAAAGTAGCAACTTGTTCAATGTTCTCTAAAAGTGTGTTTGTGCCTAACTTAGTGTGAAAGAATTAAGTCGGAGCCACAGAGTGCTGAGGCACTGGCAAAGAGTGCCCAGAGAAGCTGTGGCTGCCCCATCCCTGGCAGTGTTCAAGGCCAGGCTGGATGGGGCTTGGAGGAACCTGCTTTATTGGAAGGTGTCCCTGCCCATGGTAGGGGTTGCAACTGGATGAGCTTTAAGGTCACTTCCAACACAAACCACTCTGGGATTCTGTGATTATCTCATCTTCTTGCATCTTGAGAGGTTTGAACTCACCTTGTGCTCTTGATCTTGCTGGTGCACCAAGTGGATTCAAGCCTAGGTCAGAAGAGATCTTCTCTTGCTGAATATTACCTTCCCCACATGATGCTGTCACTTTGCCATCAGAGCCACCAGAGCCCATAGTGGCTCTGGGGCTATGGCTGCTTCAGAGCTTATGTGACTGTATCTGATATGGCAGACAACTTGAGATTGACTCAAAGAGGAAAAACTTTGATATTCCAGATGAAGTGACATGGGAAGGACATGTATTCCAGATGAAGAAAGGGGATTCTATTCAGATATTGAATTTAAGTTCAGTCAGGGCTCTCTCTCTTTGATGTTCCCTCCCTTACCTTCAAGCATGTTCTAAGCTAAGGTATTTCTGTAACAGTAAATGCTGCAGGCAGGTTTCCTGCTACTCTCCTCTGCATTTTCTGTCACCTCTAGGCAAACTGTTCCATGAATATGTCAAGCCTGTTCCAAGAACAACCCATCCTGTGTTTATCCTTATTGGTTTCCTTTGATTTCTTTTTTTATGTCTTCACAGTGGGTTCCGGTCACAAATTGTAACGTAAGTGTTTATTTTTCAGTGAGTGATCAAAGATCTCTAATCCATTAACAAGTTACTAATTTAGTGCTATTTAGAAGCTTTGAGGCTGAAGCTGAACTAACCTAACTTTTTAACCCTGTTTAATTTCCACCCAGACACAGGCCAGTAAGGAATCTTGCTATTGGCCATAAGTGCCCAAAAGGAATTTGTTCCCCTTTGTTTCCCAGTTGCAAAACACTGATTTTTATGGCAATTTTGGACATGCTGTGGATCAGCATGAGGATGATCAGGGGGCTGGAGCACCTCCCATATGAAGACAGGCTGAGACAGTTGGGGCTGTTCAGCCTGGAGAAGAGAAACTGCGTGGAGACCTCAGAACAGCTTCCAGTGTCTGAAGGGGGCCTATATGGATGCTGGAGAGGGACTCTTTGTCAGGGACTGTAGTGATAGGACAAGGGGTGATGGGTTCAAACTGAAACAGGGGAAGTTCAGGTTGGATATAAGGAAGAAGTTCTTTACTGTGAGGGTAGCTTACAACCCATGCTTCCACTCTTAGCTAAATATTTGCCTCGTTAGCAGTGGAAAGCAAGCACAGAGATGTGCTCAGAAGCTCTCTGAAACATCTGTCCCTGTGTTTTGTCCTCTTTGATGGCCCACAGAGCAATTTTTTGCAGCTGGAGAGTGATGTCCTACTTCTCCTAGTAGGACCACCAAGTCTCTGAGGAGCGTGTTGATAACTATGCGGCAAAGTATTCTGCTTTACTGCTTTAAGTGGTTATGAAGGAAGGCCAGCTGGCTGTTGCTGGGAACCATTTGACTTTAAGGGATGAAATGGCAAGAAAATAGAGGTGTGCTACAACCTTGGTGATTACATCTCTTGGTGGTCTCCCTGGGAGCTGAGATGTCTTGAAAGGACTGTTGTTTGCTGTCTGACATCTTACAGTTGTGAAGCCAAGCTTCTTTCCTGTCTGTGCAAGAAGGGATTGCTTGTTCATAGAAACTACAAGCCTCAGTGAAAGTCACTTTATGCGGCTTCAACTAGAGCAGGTTCAAGTCAGGCCCAAGTTAGTAAAGAGGAGTCTGGCATAAAGACTGCAGTGTGGCTTGTTTTGAGGTCTCAGCATGAGCAATTTCTGCTCAAATGCTGGATTTACCTGTTTTGGGACTAGGTTTGGTCCTCAGCCAGCATGTTTGTGCCCCATCAGGAAAGCTGAAGCACCTGAGTGGAACTCGTTCAGCAAAAGCCTTGCCTGGAACACAGAGATGTGCAGAGACTGGAGGACACTTGTTATACTCTGCTCCAACCTCATCTCTTTAATGTTTTCTGTGGTTTTGTCTTGGGCTGTCTGCCAGGGAAAGGATACAGCCTTTGCTTGGGTGTGGAATGATTCATGGTTCCTGATATTTAGCCTAAGGCCTCCTAAACTTGCCATTTATGGAATCTTTCTAGGAGCCAAAGGCTCATATCAACCATGGGATTTTATTTCTTCAGTTGACTGACACAGATCTGGCTTCTGAGCTCCCACTTCCTCCTCTTGTGGGTAGTCTTGAGGCTGTTGAATTGCTGTGCAGTGGATTGGTGAAGGCTGAAGTGTTTCTTCCTTTGCTTGCAGGAAATGTGCTCTGAGTGGCCTCCCCAGGATCTGCAAGCACCGCATCATGCTGGGGGATTCTGGGAATTACTACTACATTTCACCATCCTGCAGGGCCAGGGTAAGTCCTTCACATTCCCGGTGTGCCTCAGCCTTCCAGCAGTATTCCAAGCCCTGACATGGAGATGCCCTTGAAGGTCAGGTCTCAAACTGGCAGAGACCTGTGGGAATTGAGTTTGTTCCTGAAGTTGAGTGGCTCTTGATCAATGACAAGGATGCAGGTTTCAGCCCTGCCTTACGCTCCAGTGCTCTGCCTTATGTTCCTTCAGGTAACCTGTCTTCAGTGTGTTCACTTTCCATGGTTTGATTCAGTACAGGGCTTTGATTGTTTTTCTTTATTATTATGTTTTAATTCTCCTTTATAAAACACAGTAATTTTCTGCTCTTTAAATGCTGGCCCTTGTTGCTATTCCAGTACAGATCAGTGACTCAGATAGTTGGGAGAACAAGCTGCCCTTTCTTTGGAGGGAAAGGAGACAATGAATGATTTGTTAATATTACCGTTGAAGCTCTGATTCAGTGGAGCATTTTGGAAGTTTATTCTTTCCCCAGTTACATATCAGAGATCATAGAATCATAGAATAGTTAGGGTTGGAAAGGACCTTAAGATCATCCAGTTCCACCCCCCCGCCATAGGCAGGGACTCCTTACACTAAACCATGTCACCCAAGGCTCTGTCCAACCTGGCCTTGAACACTGCCAGGGATGGACCATTCACAACCTCCCTGGACAACCCACTCCAGTGCCTCACCACCCTTACAGTAAAGATCCTGCAACATGTGATTATTTCTGAGTCAAAAAGTTGGGTTTTGTGCATGGACTTATGATTTTTGTCACTTGCATTAAAGTGGCTAGCAGTCATAGAATCATAAAATCATGGAATGGTTTGGACTGGAAAGGATCTTAAAGCTCATCCAGTTCCACCCCACTGCCATGGTCAGGAGCACCTTCCACTAGGGCAGGTTGCTCCAATCCCATCCAACCTGGCCTTGAGCACTGCAGGGATGGGACATCCGCAGTTTCCTTGGGCAGCCTGTACCAGTGCCTCACATAATGTGTCACTAATGTCCTTACCTCCCTGCTCAAACCCTTAACTCCAAAGAGTTTTCTTCAGTCAGATAAGTCCTCTCTGAAGGAAGGTCATGGACTTTGCTGCCACATTTAGTGATAACTTACGTTTTACATCAGTAGTAGTTTGGAGTTCTTCCACAGTGTGTCTCATGGATAGTGTAATATCTTGGCATGGGATTGCAGATGCCCAGAATTTTGATTTTGGTTTGTTTAAAACCAGCTTTCTTCCTGTCTCTTGCCATCTGGTGGTACGTAGTACTATTTCTCAGGTGCTCAACACTAAGAGCTCTCCTGCTATAGCTGACAACTCTTTTCCTTCTCTCCCTTCTCTTCCTCAGATCACAGCAGTGTGCAACTTCTTCACATACATTCGCTATATCCAGCAAGGCTTGGTGAGGCAAGATGGTAAGAAGGGATAGTAGCTGGCTATGGTGGCAATGCCTTCTGTGGGCCATTGGGAAGAATTGGGTCCTATTATTAAGAGGTCCTATTCAGTGTGACAGGAACTGGAGCCACTCTGATCTCCCTGCGTCTTTGGAAATGGTTAAATGATGAAAGAAAAGCATGAGTGGGAATAGATCCACCTATTCCTTGCTTGTCAGCTTGTTGGGAACTTTTCCCTGGGGTGGAGCTGGTGGGGGGTGACCTGATGGGCCTGTGCTGCTGGGTGCTTGCTTCCCTCACTCTGGGGATGAGCCGAGCTGGGCTGCACTGTAAGCACAGCATAACATGAGCTGGTGTCCAGCTGTGCATTGCTTACTGATGTTTGGTGTTGATTTTTCCTTCTCTTCCCCACACCCTTTTTGCTTTGCAGTGGAGCTGATGTACTGGGAGGTCATGCGGCTCCGGAGGGAGATGTCTCTGGCCAAACTTGGGTTTTATCCCAGTGAGATGTAAGCAGAGGCCTAAGCATGGAAGGAAACTGGTCCTGTATGAGCAGCTTGTCAAATGTAGTCTGCCAAACAGATGAATGCAGTGCCTCTCCTGCAGCAGGTCTTGCTCCCCACCTTTCTCTGCATGAAGCTGATCAAGGAGCAAGAAGCACAAGTTCCACCTTCAGCTGTCCAAAGTCTCCAGCTGTGAGGGGACTGCAGCTGCCATGCTACCCATTCAGAGCTGGGCTGGGCCTGGCTGCTCCAGGGTGGCCACCTATAGACTGTCCTCTAGTCCTCTATGGAGTCTCCTATATGCAGTGTATATCCATATGGTTTTTTTAAACTTTAGTTTCTATATGCAAGCTGCTTTGGCATAATCCAAGGCCAGCCCTGGGCAAGGCAGGAGTCCTGGACCTTTGTAAGCAAGTCTTTCAGGACAGATGCTGGCTGTCTGTCCATCTGATCCACTCATTACTTGGGGTGCAGGGTGTTGTTCCCAGCCATATACTTAGGTCCTACTGACCACTTACTCCCCTAATGGCCTTATAAATGCCAGCAACACCCAGTAATCTTAAGGAGAGCCATGAACAGCCTGTTTCCAAGTACTTCCTTATTCCTTTGAAAGGAGCCTGCAAGAGAAGCTTTCTGCCAACTGAGTCACAAAAGAGGGATTTGTTTCTGGTTTTAGCTTGCAATTTGGCACAGGGTGATCCAGGCTGGGGGAACAGGTAGAGCAGGGGCCACAGCTGTGCACTGGAGGCCTTCATCAGAGGAAAGTGAGCTGGGAAAGCCATAACTCTCAGCTTGGCTGCAGTCAGTGCAGAATGTTTTCTCCTGCTCTAGAAAATCTGCTGCAGTTGCCACAGGCAGATGCAGACCTTGATGTGTTGGTGTCCTATGACAGTCCTTGGTACAGAAGTACCCTCATGGTGCTCTTAGAAACCTCACTCACAAACATGTTTTTGAGGTGTTCCTGCTCTGAGGGACCTTTGGGCAGTGCTGTTCCCACTGTTTAGATAAAAACCGTGGTCCCAGGCTGGGTTCTTCATGTTTCCAGAAGTAGCCCAGGCTGGGCAGTCCTGAGGCCTCCCTTGTATAGCATTATACCTAGACATGCATGTCCACTGAGAAACCCAGCTTCTGGGTTCCCATCCCCAGTGAGGAAATCTGAGACATCTTTGTGTGCACATGAGGGATGTGGCTGTGGTTCCTGTGTGCCTCAAAATGTTCTGGGAGGGATGTCATTAAAGCTGTTGGAGGCCCCTTACAGCTTGAGCTGAGACCTAGGCTCATCTGTACAGGATTGTGTTAAAGCCATGACAATGTTTTGTAGCCAATTTAGCCTTTTTTTTGTCAGTGACTCTGGGATCTGCTCAGCCACCACCTACCCTGGTGTTTTCATCTCATGTGGCATTTTCAGTCTTGACTGTCCCTCTGCCATCATCATAATGCTCATCTTAGGAAGTTGGTGTCCAGAACCACATCACCATCCTCAGTTCCAATCAGTTTCATCCTCTCCTGAGAGATGCTAAAGTAGGAACTATGTATTGTCAGTGTAAAAAACTGAGCTGCCATGTTTCTGTTCAGTAGAGGGAGGAATAGACAGGGAAGGTTAAAATTCTGGTTTGGAACCTACAATGTCATCTTCACAGCAGAGCTGAGAGAACCTTCCTGTAAAAGACCCCCATGAGCACAAGCTTTGCTGTCACTGAGCACACTCCCAGGATGTTGCTGGGTTGTTCCTTATGGCTATACTGGCATATGGTTTTGCTTGCCAAGGTTTATTAGCTATATGAAACGTGAGTTGACATTCCCAGAGCTGGGAGGACACATTCCTGACAATACATGAGGATAGAATCCACCTCCTTCAGCTCAGAAAGGGCTGAGTTGAGAACAGCTCATTTCTGCTTTTGCTTCCTATAGCTGGGTGCCCTGACTCATGCTGCTTACCCTAGCTAGATGAGTGTATACATCTGCTACTCTTCACCAAAGGAGTATATTTATAATGTGGAGTAAAAGCCTGGAGAATACATCTTTGGGTAAGAGTCTGGCTGGGTCTTGAGCTACTGATAAGCCTGCATCTTTTGGTGGTGTCTGCAGACCTGTAGCACTTTAACATCAGCTTTTCCAGAGGAAAATATAGAAATGCCTTTCCCCAGTTGCAGGTTCCAGCTCAGGTAAATCCTATCCCTGGCAGTTTTCTCCTTGTAATCTGCTCCCCCTGATCTGATCTCTACATGTCCTTTGCCACTCACTGCTACATTGCACAACAGATGTGGCTTCATTGCAGCACTGGGAATGAGATGATCTTTCTGTGTAGATATTTTGGTTTGAGGGCTGTTCCCCCTCCCCCTGGTGTCACTTTGTAAAGCACTTTGAGATGAAAAGAGCTGAAGAAAAGCATTGTATGAGGTTGTCTTCCATTTGAAACAGGGCAATTTGTAGATTAATATGAAGTCACTCCGTTAACAGCAGGATGGTTACACCCTGCTCTTTATTACAGGAAAATAAACTTTTTGCTATTAACCTCTTTAAAAGTGTGGTTGCAGTTCTAGGGTTGGGTTGGTTGAGGCGCCCGTGTTTGGTAGCCAAGAGAAGAATCAGGTTTGCTGGCATTGTGATCTGTGCTTTTCCTGCCACCATTTGACGGGACTGGGGTTTAAATGCTTCTCTTCATCAGTTTGCCCCTTCTGTAGCTCATTGTTCCCTGACTTCACCCAGGGACTAAGTGACTGTGTTAGTAGCGAGCAGAGTTCTTCCACTGGTATTTTTGCATACAGTTGTTGGAATGGTTTGACTTGGAAGGGACCTTAAAGCTCATTCGATTCTAACCCCTGCCACAGGCAGGGACACCTTCCACTAGACCAGGATGCTCCAAGCCCTGTCCAACCTGGCCTTGAACAGTGCAGGAATGAGGCAGCCAAGTCATCCAGTCATGAAGGTGGAAAACAACTGGTGATTGCGGAGCAGGGACAGCTCTGGTGGTGTCTGCTCATCCTGCCTGTGAGTAGAGCAGAGCCACCAGGAGGGCCAGAGCACCTGGAATAAATAGGGGGCTTCAGGGAGGAGATGGGAGCCACCAGGACCAGCAGCTGATAGGATGGAGTTATTGGAAGGGTTGTCCTGCCAAACTCAGAGCTGTGTCTGCACATCCCTTCCCTGATGGGTCTAGAATGGGCTGCTGCCTGTGCTCAGGTGTCTGTCAAGTTGCTCTGTTCTTTTCAGCTCCTGAGCTGTACTCTGTTAAGCAGCTGGTTTGTGAATTTGGAGCTGTCTCCAGAAATTGATTTATTATATATTATTATTGGTTTTATTTATTTTTATTTCTATATTTAATTTTTTTTATTTTATTTTAATCCTACAGAGTCTATTATTAACAAGTAATACAAGAATCTCCAGGATAAATTCCCTCACTACTCTTATGAGGAGCAACTGAGGAAAGCTAGGTAGCTCCACCTTTGGTAATCATGAATGGATACAGGAGGAGCTCTGCTGCTTCAAATAGCTGTTGCTAGAACAACATCGTTCACTGAAGGTAGCATAGATGTTTACAGTGTTTAAGAAATTACTCATTTGAGGGTGCTGAGGCACAAAGAAGCTGTGGCTGCCCCACCACTGGCAGTGTTCAAGGCCAGGTTGGACACAGGGCTTGGAGCAAGCTGCTCCAGTGGAAGGTGTCCGTGCCCGTGGCAGGGGTTGGAGCTGGATGGGCTTTAAGGTCCCTTCCAACACAAACCAGTCTGGGATTCTATGATCCTTTACAACGGAGCGCAGCTTCCTGGGTTTGGTCCTACTATGTGCAGCGTGGCTGGGCAGCCACAAGAGGGCGCAGGCAGACCAGGCAGGAACTGTCCAGCCTCCCTATCCACCCTGCAAGAATGGAGCATCCCCATGGTCCTGCTTCGCTTCTGCTCCTGCTTCTGTGGAGGCATCAGACCCGCTGACCTGTCTTCTGCAGCCTCTTAATACGTGTATTTCTGCAGCCTGCCTCTACTGCTGGCAAACGAAACTGGTCTTAGATGGATGCTGTTTTCCTTAGGTAACTGGAGAATGTGTGGTATGGAAAGAAAGGATTTGGATTTCTTTAAGGGATGCTTGAATAAGCCAGAGGAACATTAAAAAGCAATGGCCAGGCAAGGGACTGTGAATGTTTTGCTCTCTGGGTCTCTAGGTGTAATGTCCTCACTGGAGTCAGTCGGGATTGCTGTTGAGAAACTTTCCTGTGGCTGGGAGCTGAAGCATGAGGTTGGTTCCTAAGCTTCTACGGTCTAAGCAGACATCGCCCTGTCTCATATCCCTACCTGTCCACCTCTTCCACCAGGGCCTCTCTGCTGTTTTTCCTCTCAGAAATAAACTATGGTTCAGTTGCCAGACCCTCTCTATGTCCATTGAACAGAGCCTTTGGGTCCTCTTGTGTGTGGTGCTGTATAAACAGCATTCCTCCTTGTGCCTGTTTCCTTCACAGTGTAGGGCCTGCCAGCCTGTCCTGGGCCAAAAAAGAGCTTCAAAGAGCTTCAGGCAACATTGCAATGTGTTTGACTTGCTTGAAACACAACGAGCAAAACCTTTTGAGAAGATTTTGCTTCCCTTCCTCTCTCCTTCCTATATCCCTTTCTCTGCCATAAAGTCTAAAGGTGATTTTACATCGTGTCTGGAGCTCTGTGCCCATAAACCAGCCTTTGTGCAATCCCCCTTGCCTTCTCAGACTCTGTAAGCATAAAAGCCCGTGTGTGACCTTGACCTCCTTTTGGAGCTGATAAGGAAAAGGGCAAATGAGAGCAGAGTGCCTGTTTGCCTTGGAGATGCCCTAGTAACTGCTAACTGTAGGCAAGGCTGTGCTGTGTAGCACAGTGCTCCTCAGTCATCCCCGAGAGAATTCATGCAGAGAGGTTTGGCCAACTTGAGAAATGATGGTTTGAAGTAGTACTATAGATGCACCAGGACAAATGTACATATGGCTTGATAGTATATCCATTGTGCCACCAGCATCTTCATGAGCAGCTTCTGCTGCTTGTTAGTGTTGTCAGTAACCAAATTTGCAGGGTGTGAGGCATTTTGGCTTGGCACCAAAACACAAATAGCCTGGCAGTTACAGGAAAAGGAACCAGAGATCTTCCTGTGGCTATTTCCTGCAACAGTTTTAATGTAGATTATCCTGGTGAGTGCCAGTTCAGCTGCCTGTCTTGGAGCTTCAGTTCTCCTATCCATTAAACTGGGAGGTGATTAGTTTCCATCATGAGGTGGGTATTTGGGGCCCACCACTTTTATCTTGAGCTCTAGTAGAACTGATAGGAGGGGGGTATACTTGATATATTTGTTCTACCTGTATGTGGGGCTCTGAGCATTTGTGAGTGTATTCATAGCTGGGAGGATAAGGGTCTGCATGTCCAGGATGAGGCGTCTTAACCTGGACTGCAAAGGAGTTTGTGTTTGGAAGAGAAGAGTTGTTTTCTATCTCTGATGGAGGTTAGTATTGTGCACAGTGAGGTGCTTTTAAATACTTAGATGTTAATACATGCTTATTGCAGAATCTAGGAGAGTTTTGAATAGCAAGAAGAGAGAAACAAGCATAAGGGACATAGAAATTTAGTTGCTCATGGCAATTCCTGGGTCTGCTGGTCCTGTCCTTTACCCTGCCCTCAAAGTTAGTCCAGCTTTGCACAGGGCTGTAAATCAGACTGTCATTGCATGGTCGGTCAAGCTGTCCCCACATACACAGGGAGATGGCTGTTTCCAGGAACCAACAAGTGAAACATCTCTGTTTGCTTCAGGTGCAGTCAGGGAGAAGAGAGAAGGTACAAGGTAAGCAGATGGCTTCAAAAGATTCAGTTATTTCAAAGCTTTCATAATAACTAATGACATTCCTTCATGGTGAACCTGTCAAACCAGGGAGGATTACTGCAGCTTTGTGTCAGCTATGGGGAAATTCCATTCATTTCGGACATTCAGGGAGCATGGCCCTACCAGGAAGAAGTCAATGTCCTGGCACAACTGTAAATGTGCACGTGGCACTGAGGGCTGGTCAGCCAAGGCAGACATTCCTTATAGGAGCAATCCCTGTGGTGCCACTGGTGCTGGAAGCCAAGAAGTCAGTTTTGCTGTTTGTCATGTCAATATGTCCATGTTTGTGCAAGGGTTATGGGACTAAGATGGAAAGTTGACCTTAGCCAACCTGTTAAGGCAGATGGACTTTGTGACGGTTTGCATAACATCTGCAGGACTGTCAGAAGCCAGAACAGTCCCCAGTGGGGATAATTCCTATTTGTGAGAGAGAAATTGGATAGTAAGATGCCTTTCTGCATGCTCTGTGGCTGGAATTGAGTCCAGTTCAGCAGTGTTAGGAGAGAAGCTGCTACCCAAGCTTTCTATTTAATTCCAGATGTCCCTGCTCATTGCAGGGGGGTTGGACTAGAAAGTCCCTTCCAACCCAAACTATTCCATGATTCAAGAAAGAAATCCCTGTGCAATTATACCCTTATGCACCCATGCCTCATGCATCTTTTTAGTCCAACAGTGATTTTTTGGTCTGGGATCTTCTAACCCCTTCTTGAATTCTTTCTGTGTCCTCATACAGGCAGGCTGTTATCTGTTCTTATGTTGAGATGCAGCTTCTGCTGATGCCTGTAGCTTTCTTATATTCTGGTTTGTGCTTCTTGTGCACTAGCATATCACCAGAGCATGGGACACTAAAGTCTTAGACCTAAGGTAAACATGACTTAGCAACAACTGAAACATCAGTGTGTTAACAACATTCTTCTCCCACTGAAGACAAACCACTGCACTGCAGCAGCTTATAGGATAATTACTATGAAAGCTAACTTTATTCCAGCCAAAAGCATATCTGGATGAAAGTCACAGTTTAGGGCCTAAGGCTTCAGTAGATGTAGCTGCTTATTCTAAGCAAGTAAAGTGGAGCAAACAGTACATTATACTGTAGCTCTAAGTGAGTCAAACTATTTAAACCTACTTATTTAAGCTAAGTAACAAATATCTTTCAACAAACAGTGAGATAGAATCATTTAAGTTAGAAAAGACTTTCAGGACCATCAAGTCCAACCATAAATCTAACATTGCCAAGGCAACCACTAAACCATATCCCTAAGTGCCACATCTGCATGTCCTTTACAGACCTCCGGGGATGGTGCTTCCACCACTTACCAGGGCAGCCTGTTCCAGTGCTTGATAACCAATGCTACAGCTACTGTTTGACCTAGCCCCTGCTGCTGGAGTGGCTAGGTGAAGCAGAATGTTCCAGTGTGCCATTATTTACTTTGTGGTGAGGTTGACAGGGCCCAGTTGACGGTGAGGTCCCATCCAGAAGGGCTGATATACACTACAGAGACATGGGGTAAAGCCGCCACAAAGCCTGTGCATTGTGGAGCTTGGAAAGCAGAAAAGGATCTTCAGCATCCTCCTCACTGCAAGTGTACAAAGAGGTTAACCCCTCCCTATTTACCACGTAATAGTATATTCTATATGTGAAATTATGCTTCTTGTAGGTGAAGATATGGGACTGAGCTGCACAGGAAAAGCTGATTCTTTGATACACCTGGTTACTGAAGCTATTGGTAGGATGGAAGTGGTTCATAGCAATTTGTACAGGAGTAGTAGTAAGCCCTAAAACACATTTTTAGGTGGGACTCTTTCAGAGGGATCTGTGAAAAGGAAGCTGAAATAGAAGCTGGAGGTGGTCCCTGGGAAGCTTGGCAGTGAGAACTCTAGCACTTGTTCCTGTGCTACTCGGAGAGCTGTCAATGATCTCCATGTAGACACACAGAACCTCATGAACTTTTTAACTCAATGTACAGCACTAGAGACTTTGTTAATCTTTCCTATTTATGCTTCTACTTGAGCTCTGGGCCTGCAGGTTTTCCTCTGGCAGATGTAGACATGATATTTACTTAAGGACAGCTCTTTGCCCTTAATTCCCCTGGCTCACTGTGCTAATTCTGCTCTGCTAATCACCTTAGCGGCCATTTAAGGTGCCTCATGCCAACAGACACGTAAGTTAGTCACGATTGAAAGACACCTTTGCTCTTTCTGCATCAGAATTGCAGCTGGGGCTGGAAGAGGTGACTTGTCCAATTCTTTTGATGACTTTACCCTTTGTCAGGCCACCTCCTAAATGTCAGTGGGTGAAGATGATAAGGAATGAGGCATTAATCCAACTTTCAGTGAAACTGATGACGGTACAGTGAGCTTGACAAATGTTTCAGGGGCAATTGCAGCAGGACCCACTGGTCCCAGAAGTGGATAACAAAGAGTGCTTTTGGACAGGTAAAGTGTTGGGACTACCCAAAAAGCTTGACAGCTCTGGCTTACATGGAATTGTAGAATGGTTTCAGTTAAGATCATCCAGTTCCAACCTCCCTGCCATAATCAGGGACACCTCACACTAAACCGTGTCACCCAAGGCTCTGTCCAACCTGGTTTTGAACACTGCCAGGGATGGAGCATTCACAGAATCTTTGGGCAACCTGTTCCACCGCCTCATCACCCTTACAGTAAAGAACTTCTTCATTAAGTTAACATCAAGCTTAAGGAGTCTTCTACTCTAGGAAAGCTAACAGAAGGGACATGAGGACCAAATCTTGTTCAATAATACTGAAATGGTATTCATTGGCCTGAGAGAAGACACCATGTTTACTGTTTAGGTTGTCTTTCCAGCCCTCCTGTTCTCCTGACCAGACCATTGTATGTCCGTGGGTTTAGTTATACTTCACTCCTGGTTTGCAAACAGATTCCTGATGTAACAACTAGTTTAAACATATCAGACACTACAGCAAGCTCTTTAAACCCTCAGTGTCTCTGTGAAGTCTTGGAAGTTTCCCTGTGGCTCATAGTCCTCTGATTCTTTTGGCTTGGGCTGGTGCTGCTGGGTCCACAACTGAGTGATGAGCTAAAGCTTCCCTCCTTGCAGCAGATGGTTCTTTCATTTCACATGTGATGCAAACATCACAGGATGTTTGCACAGAGGGAAGAAAACTCCAGAGGTAATTGAGTCCTGCTCGTCGCTGGGTTACACTTGTGTTAGGTCAGGCTAGTCAATACTTTGTCCAACTGAAGTTTAAAAAACCTAGGAGTAATGTTGCTGTTGTCAGGGGCACTGTCACTGCCTTCTCTTCACTATGCTGATTTTAAAGGCCTGGCTTCACACATTGAAAATGCACACATACCTTAAACCTTCTTTCTGCAGTATGTGCACTGCCACACTGTGATTTATCTTAGCACATCTGTGGGAACCTTTCTGAGGTACATTTACAAAATGTTTAATAGATACCTTAAAACTGTCCTTTTCTGTTTAGAGATGGTTCCAGAAACACTGCAGAAAGGAAATTGCTTCTTAATCTCTATCCATTTGTGTGGATATTTGTGTGTGATTCATTTGTGCATCACAGACAGATGCAATGTCTCTTTCCTTCTTATTTATGGATACTTAGACAGAAATGGTCATAGAGCCATAGAATGGTTTGGCTTGGAAGGGTCCTTTAAGGATCATCTAGTTCCTGACTTGTCCAAGGTGAGAGACAGACTCTCATTCAAGACCAGACTTTTTGTTATGAGGAAAATGAATTTTTTTGCAGGGATGTGGAAGAAGTCATGGAGCTGGAATGCTGTTATGAACATTGGAGCTCTAAAGTCATCCTTGCCCTCTAGTGATGTTGGATTGCATTTCAGTTACATACCTTTACCAAATCAAATGTTTAATTATAGCATGTTGTGACTTTAGCATTTGTATCATATCTCTCTCATCAGGAGACAAGAATGAGCAAGGGATTGGGGTTGGGATTGGGAGAAGCACCTTTATTTCTGTTCGTGCTTTATTCCCCCCTCCCTAGGTGATAGTGAAGATTAGGCTTTGCTGCTTAGGTCCATTTAGGATCATGAGTATGGCCTAACGGTCTTTTGGCTTAAAGGGTGATCATTTCAACTCAGAGTGATATATCTGGAGATTCTTATAGGACCAGCTAGAAGAAACCACCTGAGATACTGTTGGTTTCTCCAGCTTACAAATGAACAGCATCTTCTGCAGATTCAAAAAAACACAAATTTTCAGGCTCATCAGACATCTTTAAGCCAGGATTATTATTTTTATAGATATAGTTTTCCTAGACTAATTCTAATGGTGATATCAGTATAATGACACTCTGCTAAGCATGTTTTCTGGTCTCAGCTGACACTTTTACATCTCCATGGATAATGTCTCCCCAGATCACTCACAGATCTCTTCATCAGAGGTGCTTTTCTGATCTGGAATGATGTTTGGCATAGAAAGGACCTGAGACAATTTCAGAAGCTGCTACAGAAGACTTTTGTTAGAAGGGCAATGAAATGGCACAGACAAGGGCAGACATGAAACCCATGGAGGCTCCCAGTGAAGCAGGTTGATTTGGGCTGGACCCAAGGACTATCAGGCATTCTTTATAGCTAGAACCATGCACATGGGCTTTGGCTTTGTGCTGGTTGCTATAGAAATAAGGTGAGGGGGGGAATCACAGAAGAGAAAGTGCAGTCTGGTTGCTATGTTTTATATAAAACAGGTCACTGCTTAATGCAACAAAGAGGAAGTGAATCAAATGAATGAGACAAGTCAAGAAGCCTCACCCATTTCAACTGGGCTGTGTGCAATCACAAGCAATTACTGAGATTCATCTTTTCATTGTCATATACTAATCCAGCACCTGGCCAGTAAGTTGCATAGCTGTCTAATTGTGCTAAAGAACTGATGCTTCAGGCAAGGGTGGTTCTTCCATGGGAAGGTCCTTCTCATTGACATTTTCCCACTCATTTCCTGAGAGCCTTGAACTTCTTTGGCTTGATTGAGTAGCCTGTGCTTGACATTCAAGCATCAGTTGTTAGCAGTGGGTGGAAGAGCTCTGTTACAAAACCCAGGGTATTTAGGAAAACAGTCATCATTTGCAGCAGTGGAGCTCAATTGCAACAAAGCAACTTCCACAGGGGTTAGAAAGCATCCTGAGCACTGGATGCCTTCATCTTTTGGTGGCTCAAAGGTAGCCCCGCACTATAATACCCCACTTTCCTCCAAACTGACTGGCTAATTCTGATCAAGAAAAGAAGCAGAAGTTATTGTAAGCTCCTTGCAAGTATTTCTGCAACAAAACTGGGCTTCCCACTAGACAGCTGGAGTTGGGAACACATGCTGTCTAATTCTGAAGCATGATGGATGGTTTGTCTCCCTGGGGTGCTAGGAAAGGCATTTTGATAGAGAGAAAAGCTGTAGTCCAAGACTTGTTCAGCAGCTAAAGAAGGCTTTGAGTCTAATGCCTGTTTTTGTCCTCTCACAGAGACTAGAAAAAGCATTGACTGAAGGTAAAAAGTATGAACATATTAATTTTATGGTTTGATTTTATATAGCTGTCAACACATAGCCCTCATTACCGTGAAAGTCAATTTGTCATCAATAACCCATAATCCACAATCCATTTGCACCATGCTATTGGAGGAAACAACCTTAACATTGCATGCACATCACAAGTTGGCCTGCATATCATAGGATAGGATCTCAGATACAAGGCTTTTCTGCATTTCATCTTTCTGGTCACACCTGGGTGTTCATGGTTTGCTTTTGCTGGAATGCCTTTTAGGAGCTGTTTCCCTTGCCAACAGGCTTTCCATCCCTGTTCCCATTGCCAGTAGTTGATTTTACTGCTCAGCGCCAGTAGTCTTAACCCTGGTTCTCAGCAAAGGCCTGAATGTTCCTCTGTGAGCTAGAGTGACTTTATAAAGAGAACTCATTGAAGAAAATGCACTGTTTGAAAATGAACTGCTCACAACCAGGTTTTTGTTTGTTAATATAATTGATATTCCATAGCAATAATAATTGTACTGACACTTTGCATTACATTTATAGGGAAAAGAGAAGTAGATGGTGAATATACTGAAGCTGCTCTTGTGGATTAGCGAACTTTTGGACTATTATTACTGCATTTTCCCAGAAACCCACATCAAAATGGATTTATGCCTCTCTCACAAGACCTCACTTGGAGTACTTTGTACAGTTCTGGTGTCATCAACATAAAAAGGACATGGATCTGTTGGAACAAGGCCAGAGGAGCCCATGAGGATGATCAGGGGACTGGAGCATCTCCCGTATGGAGACAGGCTGAGAAAGTTGGGGCTGTTAAGCCTGGAAGAGAAGGCTGCGTGGAGACCTCACAGCAGCCTTCCAGTAACTGAAGGATGCTACAAGGATGCTGGAGAGGGACTCTTCATTAGGGACTGTAGTAACAGGACAAGGGGTAATGGGTTAAAACTGAAACAGGGGAAGTTCAGGGTTAGATATAAAGAAGTTCTTTACTGTGAGGGTGATGAGGCACTGGAATGGGTTGCCCAAGGAAGTTGTGGTTGCCCCATCCCTGGCATTGCTCAAGGCCAGGTTGGGCAGTGCCTTGGGTGACATGGCTTAATGTGAGGTGTCCCTGCTTATGGCAGGGGGGTTGGAACTGGATGATCTTCGATTGTGTGGAAGACAACTTCCTTCTGCAAGAAATAGAGGAGCCAACAAGGAGAGGTGCCCTGC
>NDXB01012754.1:0-10958 GCA_002631895.1 Agapornis roseicollis | reverse complement strand
AAAACACCAGCTACTAAAGAGAAGAAAAACTGACTGCAACTGCTGAACCCAGGACAGACCCTTGCTTTATCCCCACGATGAAGTAGCTGGTGCTGGTAAGTGAACAAGTGCTCAATAGTTCTTCATTGCTTAGTACTGTACTGTGCTCTTGCTACATTGCTGCAGAGATGCAGTGAATTTCCTCTCAGAGAGCCTAATGCTGCTCTCTGTACAGTTATTTATTATCAGAATGGTCTAGTGAGATGAGGAAGTGGTTTGTTTCCTATTTCACATGAGGACCAAAGGCACAAAGAAGAGAAGTTCAGCTGGTTTTGCGTGGTTAGAAATGACTGGAACCTGAGTCTTTTTAGACTAGTTTACATATTGCAGCCACATCCCCCATTGAGCTTGCTAGTTTTCTCTTCCTGTGATTCCATTCTAATGCTGTAGTCTGACTTCACAGTTATGTTAATTCTCAGTCTCTTTGGACTTGGAGCTGCTGTAACCATACTGGAGAACATGGCAGTGCTCAAGGTCATTCTGTTGATCATAGCAGCAGCATGTGGCTGTTTAATTTGGTCAAAAAGGCAAAGTTATTTCTAGTTTCTTCTTGTATGAATCTGTTTCTTTTCCAGAGAAATGAGGAAGGATTAATTCTGGCATCGTGTGCCTCTTCTGAACTTATATTCTGGTGTTAGTAGTGCCTGCAGACTTTTGGTCTTGATGCAGATGGATGCATTCCTGAGCTGTGCTGCAGTAACACAGCTTTAGGGCCAAACTGCTACTGGTTTTAAAGATATGTTTTTTAGAGTTTAAATGTTATGGCAGAGTTGAAGTGCTGCAGCTTTATTAACAGAACTGTGGGCAATGAATTCCTTTCTCGCAGTTACGGTGAAAGGAGGAGGAATGAGCTGATTTTGTATTTCAACTGGGGGTCTCTGTTGTCCACATAGCTCTGCTTAGCTGTTTAATTTGACAGATAGTACTGGGCTGCTCCAGCCACTGCAAGGGGGGAACCAGAAGCTCTTTCTATTCTGTAGAGCCTTGTGGCTTCTCAAGTTTCTCTTCAGAAGCAAAAACCTATCAACCAATGTAAGAAGTAGAAAGCTGCTGTTTCTCTGCTGTTAGAAGGAGGGGTAAAAAGTCTTTAGAGAAATACTATGAATGAGGCTTATGTTGGTTAGAAAACTGAACAGTATATAAAAAAAGAAAGAAGTCTTTACTCCTGGGTAAAGAAAAGAACAGCCTCTGCTGATGGAGCTGTGTTTTTTTGCCTTTCCTTGCCAGGCCTACTGTGTTGGCTTATGTTCAGTTAATATTTGGCTGACCAGCTTTGCAGCTAGCAGGACTAGGAGCGCTTTTGCTGTAGATTAAGTTTGGTGGAAACTTGCTTTCTCTTGAAAGTGTTGCATTCAGTGGTAGCTTTGGGTCTTAGGGTAGAGATTTTTCTCCCCTGTTGGGGAGGGGAATGATAACAGGAGTGCTTTTGAGCTGAGGAGTCAATCTGTACTCCAGGTTTCTTAGAGTGCAGTTGGCTTCTGATGTGATACTGGGTCAATGACGAACAGTGTTGAAACTAGAGGTACTTTCATGTGGAAAAGGACCCCTAAACAAAGATTTTAAACAATGAGAGCCTCAGGTGCTGTTTTCTGGCCTCAGCGCTGGCTTTTTGTGTGTTTAGTTACGTGATGTGTCAGCTCTGCCCACCTTTACCTCTGTGGGTGGATTTATGCAATTGAAGTATCTTCAGTTCAAGTAAGAATTGTAGTGACACTTCATAAAAAGAACGTGAAGTGCAGCATGCTGAAGCGCAGCTACGTGTGGGTGAGTCAGGAGGGAGCTGGGAGTAGCAGCACTAAAAAAGAAGGAAGTACAGTCATGATAAAACTTCGCTTAAAAAGGAAGAAAGAAAACAAAACCCCGCTTTCCCCCCCTTTCCCCCCAACAAACCAACAACCATCTGTCTTGAGAGGATGGGAACGCAGTAAGGTGATGTAGTTTGTGTCTGATAGCTACTCTCTGTGTATAGTTTTTTATGTGTTTGTATGTCCGTAAACGTGTAGCCATATACTTACATGTGTGTCTCCACACTGTTCAGTGTTGTTTCCTATGTTATATCTCAATTAGGGCAGTTTATATTCCAAGCAAATTTGAGCTGATGTAGAACCCGCATTCATTTTTTACACAACTAATATTTTAATTGCTGGCCAAAATACGTCCGTGATTTTCCAGCCTCTATTTTTGTACCACTGATACAGACTTTGCTTCCGCTCCTATTGCATCTGTTGAGGGCAGAACCTCTCTGCCGGTGGACAAGCATCAGGGCATGCTCTGTGCTGCTGACAGTTGTCAGGATATAATAAATACCAAGTACAATAGTTTTCACAGTGTTGGCTTTACAGCGCCGCCAGTGTGATTCAGTGCTGCTTAATTTTGTGTTGTTGATGTATATGCATTAGCTTCAGAAAAAGAACCCCAAATCACTTACTAACTTCAAGTAATTTGTGTTCAGCTTCCACAATTCTATAGCTTTTAACTTCCTCAGAGAACATGTCGTCTTTGGTCTTAGTATCTTTGCATATCAAAAAATGAATTTGAAAGCCAAATGCTGTCTTTAAAATGAAAAGCACAATTGTTGTGCTTGGAACTGGTCTGCTTCCTGGTTCTGAATCAGTGTTAGAAAAAAACGACTAAATGTATTTACTTTAGTCCTGGTAAAATGCTGCTCTTGGCAAAAGGATTGGGTGTTTCATTTTTGTTGTGTTGTAAATGAGCTCAGATCTGAATTAACTGTTCTAGATTCTTCCTAATAACATAATCATAAGAAAAATAAGCTATTTGATGTTGATACTTCAGCATATCTTTTGCTTCCAAGGACTGTGTTCAGTCTTAATTTGAGCTGGTGTTACAACTCAGCTTTGGAAGTTCAGCGAAATAGAAAATGAAGACAGTGAGTGTAACCCTTATTAGATATGTCTGACCAGTCGTCTTCATATCTTTTACCCTAATTTTTAGAGTGTTTGTGCTCTCACATAATGTTTTGTTCGGTTTAAGCTCTGTTTAGTTCAGGTATTTTCTTTCTCTTGCCCTAGGGGATCCTGAGTACAGATTTACCACACTTCATTTGCTGCCCTTCACTGAAGGAGGGCTCCTCATAAAATTATTTTCTTCTTTTACCAGCCGGTTATTGTGTGTAACATCATCTCTTCCTTACTGCCATCAGCTGCGTTCTGCTTCATAAACTGCTGAGGTTGCTGTTACAGGATGGGCTGTGAACACTGCAGTACAAGTAACTGGAAGGGTTCATGCTCTTGGGTTGTGTCTGATCAGATAGTTTCACTCTTACTGCTCTGTCCTTTCTGATCCTCTTTTATTTTTGGCATTTATGTAGAACTTCTTGCTCATACTTCAGGAAATACCTGACATAGATCACATTCTTCGTGTTATCTTTTGTTTTTACCAACCATACTTTTCTCTCCTTTATTCTCTCCTGAATACTTGGGCAAGATGTTTAGAGTAACTGTTACTTGGAGCATCTAATTCCGTAGTGCGGTAGCTCTGGTTATTATCCCAGTGCTGCTTTGTAGCATTATTAATACTTGTAATCATCTCTACAAAGTTGAGGCTACAACTGCCTGAAAAGGAAATTGTTTGAGTTTTGTCTCTGAACTTCCATTTTTTATTCCCCCCTGTCCCTCCTCCTGCCTGAGCATGTCCAGGGATCATGGGAGGATGCTCATTAGGGGCTGTTTTTCAGTTCTGAATGCGAGGCCAGAAGTCCAGGCAGGTTTCATTTGAACTGTGCTTTAGAACTGGGGATGGTTTGTTGAACAGGACATGGCTTTTTCTTTTCCTTCCTTTATGCTGTGGTTCTCAGGGTTTCTCAGGTCTTGTAATTGGGGCAGACTTTGTGCCTGTGGTAGTCTGGTTTTCTGACAAACACTCCTTTTAGGTCTGAGTAAAGTTTACAGCGCAGAAACAAACCTTTATGCTTTGCAAAGAGCCGTGAGCAGTATTGCCATCCTTTCTGAAACAGGCCTTCTAGAAAAAGGAGAGAATTGTCACTTCTGCAGCAAAGCTGATCTTCAGGGTCAATACTTCAGGCTTTTCTGGTATGATTTGAAGAGAAATAGTAAATTCACTATCTCCTATTGTTTTTGTTAACTAGGATAAGTACCGTTCATTGTAGACTGCAGGTAATACCTCTTGAAAGATGCAACTCATTTGTTGATGTCTGTTACTGCTTGAGGCTTTGTAATGGCATACATTTCGTAGAATCATAGGTTTGGTTTGGAAGAGACCTTAAAGCTCATCCAGTTGCAGCCTACTGTCTCATCAGGGACAACTTCCACTAGACCAGGTTGCTCCAAGCCCCTGTGTCCAACCTGGCTTTGAACACTGCCAGGGATGGGGCAGGCACAGCTTCTCTGGGCACCCTGTGGCAGTGCCTCAGCACCCTCACAGGGAAGAATTTCTTCCTTATACCTAATCTAAATCTCCCTTCTGTCAGTTTGAATTTATTCCCCTTGTTCTAGCTCTACATGTCCTATGTAAAAAGTTCCTCTCCAGCTTGACTGTAGTCCACTTTTAGATACTGGAGGCTGCTCTGAGATGTCCCTAGAGCCTTTTTTTCTCCAGGCTGAGCAACCTCAACTCTCTCAGCCTGTTTCCATAAGAGAAAATGATCATCTTACTTACATAGGGTAATTCTCTATCTGGCTGGACTTCTGTTGAAAAGGTGATAACATTTACTTGGGTGGGTATATACCTTCCCCCTGCCACCCCTCCTTCCCCTTTTGTAGGTTAATTATGAAAAGAAAACCTTTTGGGGAAGTTTGACTGACACAAGAGCCATGTCCTCAGAAACTCTAGTGATTAGTTCCTCCTTTGCTGTAGCTCCTCACCAAATAGTTGGCTCTGTGTGTGCCTTGCAAAATGGCAAGTATTTAATCTTTAAATGGAACTAGTTTGGTCATGGTCTTTAAATATGCTGCATTGTTGTTTTAACAGCTAATTAGGCTTCAGAGACATGATGTTGGAAAATACCTCTGAAAGCTACAGCACCAATACTGTCCAATGCTGAATGAGACTTGCACTTCTTGTAGCTGACTTACATGTGTTATCTAAACTTGTCTTTATAGAAAACCACAGTACAGATCAAGGTTGGAAGAGTATTTTAGGGCCTTTAGCCTATCCAGAGCAGAGAGGATGGAAGTGTGTTGTCTGGTCTGTTTGCCTGGATTGGTTCTGGCTGCTTATCATATTCATAAGAAAATGATTACATTTGCATTTGTATCATTGCCCAGCTTCTGACTCACTGGAAGGTGTGGATAGTAATGCGCAATGTAATGCATAGAAACATACTACTTCAAATATACCAGTATAAACCCCTTGTATTTAAACAGACAATATTAAATACTACATATGTTTGTTTCAGGACCTGATAGGTGAAGCATGCAGTTGAAAGCTGCACTGACAAAAGCCATGCCAGCAGATTTGGGGTGTTATTTCTTTGCCTCTGAGGTCCTCTAATCCCAATTGCTGAATTGTTCAGATGGTACACGCGTGTCTGGTAGATTTGAAGAGGTCCATCCATTTCAGTGTGATGAAATGAACTGTAGTAGTATATAGCATAAATAGAAGTAGGTATCTAAAGCTTGAGCTTGTTTCCAGTGAGGAGTTGTGCTTGTCCCAGCCTGTGTTGGTTGGGCTCTGCAAGACAGACTTGGGAAACTGGTCCAGATTTCAAACAAACCACTTCTGGGGCTAGAGTTGTTCTAGCCAGGGAACTTACCCACATTAACCCAGTGCTGTTCATGGTGGTACAGTAGAGGAAATAAGGCAAGAACTATTTCTTCTGCTGGCAGTTACATGTAAGTTAAAATATAAGATAAAAGCTTTATTTTATTTGAAGTGCTACAGAAACCAAAGGAAACAAATGCAGATCTTAATTTTATACTGAACTTGCCCTTTAGAAAGGCATTGCTTTGAAAGGCAGTTGAACTTTGTGCTTTCTCCTGTATGGTTTTAGTTTTAATACATTAATTTCAAGGAATTTCTTTGCACTAATTCACTCCACAAAAATGTTAAAGCATTTCATGTATCTCTGAAATCATTTGATGAAGTTGCCTGACTGTGAGGATTTTGCTTCTGACAGGAGAAAAGGCGTGCAGTTCTGCAGAAAATGAGTCAGAGAATTGCACTCTGGCCTGTCCATGCTCTTGAATGTGAGGCCTCTCCATTAAAGATCTTTCTTCTAACATGGTTTGTTAGCTTTCTAAAATCAGACCTAAGGATGTGACTCAACCTTGCAGAAGGAAGGAAACATGAAATGTAGGCTGTTCTCCTCTTGTGAACTTAGAGCAAACCTTTGCAAGAGGGCTTGGTGGTGTTGCTGAATAAATGTACAGCTGCTGTACTGTGCATGGAAAATGGGGAGGGCACATCTGTGTGAGTGTTCTTGGCTTTATGGAAAAGACCTTGTGGTTAATGACATCTTGCATGTAAGTAAAACAAAAAGGCAACCTACCCCTTATTTACATATTTTCAATCCAAAGAAGTGTGAAGTCCCATTCTTCTCTCCATTTCTTAGCATGTGGGAACAAAGTGCTGCGTACCCTTGCTGAATACATGAGATGAGAATTTGAGATGGTGGATTTGGGTTTGCTGGCACTGGTGTGCAAACAAGTGAAGTGTGGACAGGAGAATGGTAGTGTTGCTACTTCTCCATTGTCATACATCATTTTGTCATTTATAGGTCTGAGCATGACAGTTCCTGTCATCTGTTGATACAAAATGAATTTGTGCTCAGTACAAATTTAGAAGCCAAAGTGGTGAGCATCAGTATTGAGCTTTTTGATTTATGGTAGGTTTTTTTGTCTAAAAGTACCGTGCTTAGTTAAGGAACAGAAGATACAGCACTTAAGCATTTTTGTCTCTTATTCTATTTATTATACAGTTAGTACTGAATAGGCTTTTCATAGTCATAGGAATGAAATCTTCTTCATGGCAATACTATAAGGGTAGGTTTTTTTTTCCCAGGCTTGGCTATGGACAATGTATTGAGTTAGTTTTGTAACAAGCAAAACATCAGTTACAACAAACCTAAACAAAGTCCACTCCCAAATCACGACTGGTAGTCACTGTGAGCCAGGGGAGAGGCTTGAGGCACCATGCATACGGGTTTCCAGGTACTCACTGCACTGAGAAGAGTGGAAATTCCCTGCACTTTGGGGGTAGGAGTAAAAGGTCATGATATGATTGAGACATGTGGCTGATGGCTGATGCAGGACTTCTGCACTATGTGCTTACTGTTGTGCTGCCTGATGAATCTACAATTTGAGTCACAGGGCAAGCAAAGAAGGAGGAGACCTTCAGGAAAGCAGATCCAGGAGGAGTACAGGTGGCAGAAGATGGACTTTGTTAAAGGTGCAGCCCTGTTGACTTGATAACAGATTAATGATGTGTTCAGGTGCCACTCTCAAAGTGTGCAGTCACCCAGGGCACTGAGCTGTAGCAAGGGATCAAAGAAAAAACACGAAGCTTCTGAAGAACTGCATTGCTCCAGTAAAGGCTGAAAAATCAAAACCAACCAACCAAAACCCCAACAAACTGTCTCTGCTTTTTCCACACATTCGTGGAGGGTGAATCTGCATGGATTTCGGTAAATGCTTGACCTGGTTCCTTGGCTGGTAGATGAATATGCATGCCTGCTTTCTGTAACATCTGGTCATGGACCAAACAAATGTTTAAGAATAGAATAGTATAGTTAGGGTTGGAAAGAACCTTAAGATTATGTAGTTCCAACCCCCCTGCCGTAAGCAGCGACACCCCACACTAAACTATGCCACCCAAGGCTTCGNAAGAACCTTAAGATTATGTAGTTCCAACCCCCCTGCCGTAAGCAGCGACACCCCACACTAAACTATGCCACCCAAGGCTTCGTCCAGCCTGGCCTTGAACACTGCCAGGGATGGAGCATTCACAACTTCCTTGGGCAACCCATTCCAGTGCCTCACCACCCTCACAGGAAAGAATTTCTTCCTTATATCCAATCTAAACCTCCCCTGTTTAAGTTTGAACCTGTTACCCCTTGTCCTGTCGCTACAGTCCTTAATGAAGAGTCCCTCCCCAGCATCCCTATAGGCCCCCTTCAGATACTGGAAGGCTGCTATGAGGTCTGCATGCAGCCTTCTCTTCTCCAGGCTGAACAATTCCAGCTCTCTCAGCCTGTCTTTGTATGGGAGATGCTCCAGTCCCCTGATCATCCTTGTGGCCCCCTCTGGACTTGTCCAACAGTTCCATATCGTTTTTATGTCAAGGACACCAGAACTGCACACAGTTTAAGGTGATTAAAAAGGTAGAATACTAATTTAAACATTTTAGGCCTTGGTTTTAGGTAAATTGAGAGGTTATGTAACAAAGGTATATGAAGTAGAAGATACATTGCAGGCTGTGAGAGAATGAATAACTCTTCTGCGTGGCACCTGAAGTTGGCACTCAGTTATAAAGGAGTAAGTGTAAAATAAACGATACTTCTCCTGCCCCAATCCCCAGCTGGGCTCTAGCACTTGCAGTCAGTGTTGGTTGAGAGTCTGAAGATGTGCTTAGCTATTAAGTGTGCAGATATAACTTCTATCTGGGGCAGTGTCTGCACTACCTTTGAAGTGGTCCTGAGGATATTTCCCTAAATACTCCCTGTTGGACTAAGGGAGCACTCTTCTGGCTGTTCATTCCTGGACAAAGAACACCCGTTCAGTAAATGTGAGTGCAGTGGGTTATAGTCGACGTTCTGTGTCAAAATTCTTTAACTTTTAAGGAGAAAGTGCAGGTTTTTTGTCCTTGATTTTAGCAAGTAGAGAACCAAAAAGGATGCATCCCAGGAAAAAAAGGCTTCTGTTAGAACCAGGATATTCAGCTTTAAGTAACACTTGAGTTTATAACTCCTGTAAAAATAGAAACGTGTGTACTTCTTGGGTCAGTGGTGACAATAAGTGTATTTAAAGTTAGTGGTATGCTGTAGATCCTGATGATGTTGAGTTGCTCTAGGCTGAGGATTGTGTTGGCAGTCTCTGGGATGCTGTAGTCAGGGCTGAGTGTCAGGGCAGTGAGAGTGAGCTGATGTTGCAGGGGTAGTTGGCTCTGCCAGCCCCACCAGGGTCCCCAGGTGTGGGGATGCTGCTGGGGCCATCCTGGCTGGGCAAGGGCCAATCTGATGGTGTCCCCTTAGGCAGTGAAGATCACCTGCAGTGGCCCCAGCAAGATGGATATGGGGAGCAGCAGAGTTGCTGCTGCTCCCACAGAGGTTGCCACATTGGAGAGGTTGAACTTTGCAAGTGGCTGATCCATGTCCTGATGCCCAGAAGAGCAGTGGCAGCACTGGGTGGGCTGAGACCACTGCTATCCCCTGAAGGTTGAAGGTTGCAGAGTGTTGTGGTTGGAGCTGGGAGGTCTCAGGGGCAGTCCAAGTTCTGCAGCCCTGGAGGCTCTGCGCAGCAGCACCCGGCAAAGATGCAGCAATGAAGCCAAACATGGAGGAGGCCAGTGGAGGGAAGTTGGCACTTGTCCATTGGATACAGAAGCAGCTGCAATGAGCCATCTGCAGACCTGTGTGGGTGAGTGGGAGCTGTGCTGTGCTGAAGGACCCTCCAGGGTCACCTACCCCAGTCACTAGCATCCCCTGTCTCTGTGCCAGGCACATGGGCACTCCACATGGGGTGGGCTGCTGTGCTGGTGGGATAATGTTGCAGACTGGGGAGAAGATTCACTTAGAGGAGGTGAAACAAGAGAAATGGCCCAAGTATTTGGGGAGTTCTCCATAAGCTGTGTTTTCTGGGCATGCATCACCCAGGTGAGGGCAGGGTTACTCACATAGGATTACTGAACCCTCATGCCAAAGACGTTGGGGGACAGGGGATGCTGTCGGTGCTGTACCTGATGGGAGTGCTTGGGGTGTGACCCTGCAGGGAAGAACTGCTGCAGCCTGGTCAGTTGGCTGAGCCTGAAAAGAGATGGGAGCAATGGCTGGTGCTGACCTCAGTTCCTGCCCCCAGAGTGTTCCCAGGCTGCATGTGTCTGGTTGGACCTGTCTCGGAGGTAGAAGGTTTCATGGCAGACAGAAGGCTGGATGAGGCACTGCACTGGTGGTGCCTGGGGGCAGTGCAGTGAGAGCTGCAGTGCTGGCAGTGCCATGTCCGTTATGTCCATTGACTCTTAAGGACTCTGGGGTTGTTGGCTCTGTTCTGTTCCCAGGAGGGAATGTTGGAGCTTCCTGTGTTCCACTCTGGCCCAAACAGCTTCCTAGTGGAAAGAGTTAAAAAGGGGTCTGGGGTGCCTCTGGTCCCTATAGGCAGATATCTGGGTGCTGTGGTTGCAGACATCTTTGGCTGAAAGTCCTGATGAGTTCACAGCGCTTTGCTATCTTGTAGAAATAGAACAAGGGAATAGCTTTAAACTGACAGAGGGTAGAAGCTCCTTACTATGAGGGTGGTGAGGCCCTGGCACAGGTTGCAGGGAGAAGCTATGGCTGCCCTATCCCTGGCAGTGTTCAAGGCCAGGTTTAATGGCACCTGGAGCAGCCTGGTCTAGAGGAAGGTGCCTTTGCCCATGGCAGGGGGTTGGAATAAGATGAGCTTTAAGGTCCGTTCTAACCCAAACTATTCTGTGATCACTGGTGTTAGTTAGCCGTGACCAGAGTGCTGAGATGGAGGAGTTTAGGCTGTTCATGAGGAATAGGCAGGGCAGACAAGGTGGACCTGTTACACTGTGTGTGAGAAGTTTGATTGCCCAGCCCTTTCAGTTAGTGATGTAGTTTAGAGCCTCTGAATTGAGAATTGAGGGGATGGAAGACAACAGTGTTGTTGTTTTAGATGTCTACTACTGATCACCCAACCAGGATGCTAGCACTGAATTACTCTGTAGGCAATTAGGAGAAATCTCTGGATTGGTAGCCCTTGTCCATAAGGAAGATTTCAACTTCC
>NDXB01012752.1:98903-117330 GCA_002631895.1 Agapornis roseicollis | reverse complement strand
TTTTTAATTTAATGAGGTTGAAGAAATTAAACAGAAAATATTGGGTTTATAATCAGATTATGGCTTGTGTTGGGCAGCTATGCCATTGTACTTGTTGGCTGACATACACATATCTAAAAGTGCTGACTAATAGAGAGGCATAAACTATCCTAAGGTAGATAGTAACAAATATAAAACTGCAAGATGAAGTAAAAACTTCATAGACCAACATAGACATTTCTTTTTTCTTTACAATTTTATCTTTCTTGCAGATGCCTAATTAAATGATTCAGGATTGGTTTGTTTGCAGAAAAGAGTTGATTACAAATGCCAGTGCTCACATTTAGTATCATTTAGTATCTAGTCTAAAGATACAGAATCTTTGCAGATCACTGATTTCTTCAAACACATTCACAGCCAACAAGAATATTTCAGATTAAATACATGTGTATGTTTCATTCTCATCTGCATCTTGACCTGTAGAGCTAACAGAAAGTGAGAGTGCTTCCTCTTGCATACATGAGATATACTTTGATATCTGAAGACCAAATTATCTGTTTGGCTCTTGAAAACTTGTGAAGTTGACAAACCAAGTTTTGCAAACCACTCACAACCATCATACCCATATGTCTCTGTATTCTCATTCCTCACATATGGGCTGAATTCTATTCAGTGCACACAGGCAAATGAGGCACAAAAATACACACAGTTAAATGGTTTTTACATTTATTTAGCTACTTAATAGTTAAATAACCAGTTTAGCCTAGACATCCAGGCTCCCCCACTATCAATGGCTGTGGAGACAGGCACCTGCAGGGGGTGATTCATCTTCTTCAAAGATAGGGGTCTAAAATAGGACTTATGAGTTGCCTCCTGGAGGTGCCTATCTCTCACCATTGACTATAGAGGGAGCCTAGATGACTAGCTGAGATTAGGTACCTAATTTTTAGTCAGATAAATTGTCTTGCCTGAGGTTACATGAGAAATTTCTGGCAGCACTAGGATTTGAACCCACGCATTTTGCATATTGCTGGTAACGAATTATTTAGTCAAATCTAGCACCTTTATTACAAAGGTTTTGCATGTCCACAATTGGCTATTAGACAAGAGACACACATACATCAAAAGTCTAATAAATTGGTGATTAATCACCAATCTCCCATATACCTGAGTGTATGAAAGATCTTTTTTAAATTTCTAAAATAGGTAATAAGAGATTATACCTGTGGCCTGCCACCTTCCCAGTGAATGTCCTAAACTGAGCTACTCTCAGGGATCTTCTGAGAATTCTGCAATAGAGTCTGGATAGTTTACAAGACAACAAGAGAGAGACAGCTTTGACAAGACTCAAAAGTACAGTGATAACAACTTTTTAGGGAAGAATTGCTTGGAATATGTCTAAGTTCTTGCAGATCAAAAAAGCCATCCCACATAAATGGTGCCTTTTTAGATTAAGCAAACTCAGAAATATCCAGCTACTTCATAAGGAACCACTTCACACATATTTAATACTCCACTGAAATTTCTCATTGGTTTTTTAGCCAATGTAGGATGCAAAGTATTACACTGAAGACAAAGACTGAATGGCGAGATAGCCACATTTGTCTGACATGCTTGATTGAATTCCTATGGCTTGAAGAATTCAGTACAATCCACAGGGATAAGTATAAATACAACCGTCCAGAGTCCAAACCCAATTGGATTATGGGCAATTAGCCAGAGACCAAAATATTTGTTCACGTAAGCTGAAATCCTCTGTAAAAACAACTAAATAGTAGCATTTGTCAAATGTTATGTTACTGAGGAATTATAGACTTTATACCAGATGCATATATTCTGTTTTCTACATTTCTACATGTTGGTTCTCAGCTACCTTTCCCATCTGATTAAAATATGCCGCCATCTTGGAGAACTAATTACGTGGTAAAATGGTTCATTTTATAATTCCAATATTCAATTATGACTCAACAATATTTTTACTGCTCATATACCATCTTCTTCATGCATGTGTAACTCAAAATTAAGTTCATTGCTCTCTCTTCAGGTTCAAAGAAATGCAAAAAATATTGACAATAAGAAGATATATTTCAGTCTAAAAGTTAATTCTGGGGGAAACTTGCAACTCTTCCAGAACAAATCTTTGCAGAATGAAAGGACATTCTCATATGTAACCAGAATTTTTAAGATTTTTGTCATGAAGAAATGCAGGCATTTTATGATATGTTAATAAAATAGAAATATTACAAAACTTGGACTAATTCACTTGGATCTATTTAGTCGATACTTTCTCCTTTTGATATTTTTGACTCTGAGACACCCTGACACTTGCTCTCAGAAAAAAANATGATATGTTAATAAAATAGAAATATTACAAAACTTGGACTAATTCACTTGGATCTATTTAGTCGATACTTTCTCCTTTTGATATTTTTGACTCTGAGACACCCTGACACTTGCTCTACATTCAGAAAAAAACCAAATATACAATCGTACAAGATTGTTCTCTTGAAATCTAGCTCCACCATACTAGGATCTGATGAAACACTTTGAAAGTGGGTTATGTAAACAGTTTGCTCTCAGGAGTTCAGTTCACACCAATCTGAGGTAACTTTTTAAATGCTACAAATGTCCATTTGATAACTTTTCTTTAGCATTCTGTAACCTCTCTGATATACTTCAGAGGTTTCCAAAATGCCAAAAGTACTTACTTAGTTCCTTTAAAACACAGGAATTCTTAATCCTGTCAACAGACAAGGGGACTGGTTGAGGAGGGGAATGGAAAGGAAGGGAAGGGAAGTTGTTAGGGAAGGGAAGCTGGGGAAGGGAAGCTGGGGAAGGGAAGCTGGGGAAGGGAAGCTGGGGAAGGGAAGCTGGGGAAGGGGAGGGGAGGGGAGGGGAGGGGAGGGAGGGGAGAGGAGGAGAGGGAAAGGGAGGGGAGGGAAGGAAAAAGATGCAAGAAGAAAGAAGACATAATAAAAAAGAAATGAAAAGAAAAAGTACAAGAGTGAAAAGAGAAAAGAAAAAAAAAAGAAAAGAGAATTAAAAGAAAAATAAAGAAAAGTTAAAAAATAAGGAAAGGATTTGTTCAAGTTCTTTGTGAAATGCTGCCATCTATGGAGTTTCAGTAGATACTGCTTTGTACAGTGACGTCAAGGAAAACCACAGGGCTTATTAACTCACAAAGTGGTTTCTTCTGTAAATGAATTATTTTTAACAGCAATAAACAAGAATAGAAATTGTAGCTTTAGCTATAACATTAAGTTGTCACTAGCTTCTACCACAACTATTTCTTGATATCATAAGCAGCATCAGTAGTTATCTACTGCAATATTTGATCAAGGCTTTCTTGTGTTTTGTTGGGTGAATGTATTCATTGTGGTGATTTGTCTTGCCTTTTTCAGTTGCACTGATTTCCTAAAATTCGGGGCAGGCAAGCACAAATTCTTTGTGTACATACACCCAAGCATACTACTACCTGCATACTCAAAAGAGCCAAATAAATAAGTAGCTGATACAATTATCTCATTTTAGCTCTATCACCCAAAAAAATAAGGTATTTGAAGCTCTAAAAATGCTATACGCAAACACATCACTCCTTCCTTAGCTTTTCTGCTAGTGATAAGCAGGAGCTGCACCTGTGGTTAACATAAGCAGCTCAGAAAGATGGTAACTTTGAAGTGCCAGAAGTATTAGAACTATTTATTACCTGTACCAAATAATAGCCATTTTAAATATCCCAGTTTGGAAACTGTTTAGATCTTCAGGAAGAAATAGTCTTTGTCCAGTATCACAAGCATCCATTAATGTCTTTATCATAGTCACTAGAGAGTTAGATGCTTACTTACATTGTGATTAAGTGAAATATTTCATCATTAAGGTAGGCATAAGCATAAACAGCAGTAATTCTAGGGGTAATAAAAATCTGGATCCCTAAAGCTATTTTGTATATAAGGGCTGGTATTTAAAGACAGGAGAAAAACAGTATGTAGGATTTCTTAAAGATGCGTCAGATTTGTTTTCCAAAACTGTCCATCCCTTACTAGAGCCTTCCCATGCCACCAGCTCCCTAAAGTGAAGTGCCACCAGTAGAGGTACTTCCCACTGCAGGATAGGTATGGTAGGAATAACTCTTATATCACACCTGCTCAGAAGGATAGTGCCAGTTCAGCTCTCATCCATAGGGATCAGCCATATCAGAGAGAAGCAGTTCAGTGGAATGAAAAATGAAGTCAGCTCTACACTCACTGATAAACAGCAACAAAGTAACTAGGGAAATATATGCTTTCACATTCTCTTATTCTACCTAAAGAGCTCAGTGTACCGGGAAATCTATAGGCAGGAAAACTAACTACTGCTTTTCCCACTATGATTCCCTCCAAGTTACCTACTTTTGCAAGTGTTTCTCATCTTTATACACCACATTGACTTCAGAGGGTGAGACTTGCCTAGCAAGCCGCAACAGAATAATCACCTCTTGAGCATAAGCGTCAATGGAACAAGTTACTAAATATCTCTCCCCTCTGCAGGTCATTCAACAGGAAGATGCTGAAATCAGTGGAGCTGCATTATAATCAAAATAAGACTAAATGAAGTTAAAATTTACCTCCTATAGAAACCTTTCCAGAGGTCAAAGACAAGAGACTTGTGAAGAATGCCCAGAGGCAAGTGCTGTTTTAAGAAATTCATCTCCCCTGTTTGACTTCAACTCCCAAACACATACCCTGCCCCTTTTCTTTAGAGGGGGGGGCAGTGGTCAGAGGTCTATTAACAGCAGCTGCAGCAAACATCTAAATGCTTCCTTCATTGCACAGCTGGTGAGGCAGACAAATCTACCTATAATGCTTAATAAGGAGTGGCAGATCTACTTGTTCGGCTTTTGGTGATAGAAATTCTAAAAGATGGGCCTTCTGGATTTTCCTATTTGCCAGCTAACAGCATGATCATGTGACAATGACCTCTTACTGCTTTTGGAATGATCTTGTCTGCATTTAATTCAAACTCATCTAAAGAACATCAGCTCTAATAATGCTGCCCACATTGCAGTAAGTGTTTCATCAGGAGGCTTGGAAAAGGCCCAGTTTGTTGCACGTTGCTAAAAGAACAGCTTTATCACTGCATCCCAGCATGGATGCAATGCTGGAGTGTAAGGGTACAACCACAGTGCGAGGTTGGATGGCAGACATAACAGTCTCAGCACATGCTCTGGGGAGGGGCCATGAGCACTGGGGCTTTGTGGCCATAGGACTGAAGGCCATGCTAAGCGACAGATTCTTCAATCGCTCTCCTGTCTCCTGCATGCAGAAATAACAGCAGAGAGAGAGCACAGGTTTCAAGCACTAGAAAAGGATGGAGAGTGAAGCAGTGATCTCCCTCACTGAGATGCAGCATTGGTTCAGGTTAATGGCTGGGCTCATGAGCACAGCTGGTAGAATGCAGCCAAGACTTTGCTTGTGAAAACTCAGCTGCAACCACCTCCTTCATTATTCTCTGCTGAGCTAAAATCAACCCCTGTGCTGAGGGGTGCAGACCATACGTCCATCATATATTGCCATGAATGTGCAAAGGCCATGTTCTCACCCACCACTCTGAAATGGAACATAGAATCATAGAAACATAGAATAGTTAGGGCTGGAAAGGACCTTAAGATCATCTAGTTCCAACCCCCCAGCCATAAGCAGGGACACCCCACACTAAACCATGACACACAAGGCTTTGTCCAACATGGCCTTGAACATCGCCAGGGATGGAGCACCCACAGCTTCCCTGGGCAACCCATTCCAGTGCCTCATCACCCTCACAGGAAAGAACTTCCTCCTTATATCCAATCTAAACCTCTCCTGTTTAAGTTTGAACCCATTACCCCTTGTCTTGTCACTACAGTCCCTAATGAAGAGCCCCTCCCCAGCATCAATATAGGCCCCCTTCAGATACTGGAAGGCTGCTATGAGGTCTCCACGCAGCCTTCTGTTCTCCAGGCTGAACAGCCCCAACTTTCTCAGCCTATCTTCATACAGGAGATGCTCCAGTCCCATGACCATTCTCATGGCCTTCCTCTGGACTTGTTCCAGCAGCATCACCTGTAATAATTTGTTTAAATAATATAGAGGAAGAGGAACAGATCCTATTGCACTCACCAGCAAATAGAGATATCTGTTCACAAACATACACTATTCATGTCACACTATTCCTCATTGCTGCATTAATTATTTGGCTTTTTCAAGATTTTCTATCACCAGAGCAGACATCCAGACCAAATTAATACTGAGGAACCCAGTCGTCACAAATAAGGTAAAATGAACAGATCACTAAAATCTTGCAGATCAGGGGAGAGCATCTATGTATCTATTGAATACTTGTATATAATGAATTATGGATCACTATTATCTCTGCAGGGAGAAAAATACCATATTTATCAGCCAATGCAGTAGGAACATTATTTGTCTGTTCTGGTGAACCTATGACACATGCCTTTAATTAAATGCATCCTTCCAACACCTTATTTCTCCTGTACTGCATAAAGGGCACCATTTCCCTACTCTGCTGAAGAGATTCAGGTTTGTATTTTTATGTAAGTGGGATTTCTTAGCTGACAAACTTCTAAGTTGCTGAGGATAACTCCACATTTTCAGACTGAACCACTGAAGTTCTCATTGCTGAAGGTACTGTAGACTACATTACATGTCTTACTCAAGAATTCAGATGTCACCCACCTGCTATTGGGTACAATACACACCTTTTTATAACCAGCACAGCTTCCTGGAAGGCAGAACAAGAGATGAATAACCATTTCCTAGTCCATTTTATTCAGCTGTGAGCCTTCAACATTGAGAATTGCTTCAGATATTAAGATAGAATAACTAAAACTGGCTCATATATATGAAATGGCATCAAGCAGAAATACTAAGTAGTAACATGCGTAAATAAAAAGTGATTACAATAAGTATGAGTCAAATAAATTAATATTTTGCCTTAGATGGGATTCTTTATGTTTGGTAACTATTGCTTCTGCTGATGATATAACACATGCTGACACCAAATATCAATTCTAGGTAAATCCAATTAAGCCCAGAAGCAAAACAGCTGGATTAGCAGTTCACTGCATAAATTATTTTTCTTCCATTTACTTTGTCTTTTTGCAAATGAGCCTTTTAACATAAAAAAATTTAGCACTCAAGTTCCCCTGTGCTTATTAATCCCAGAAGCCTAAAATGAAGAAGAAACAATAGATTTTCTTCTTTTGTTGTTTGTGTGCATATGCTGTCCTGCTCCCTTCTGTAGCACCCCCCAGATTGCAGGTAGTGTTCCTTCTTTCTTAAGTCGCTCACACTGTGCTTACTATGGCATCAGACCAAGCAACTTGTTGGGTTTTTTTTTAATTTCAAGATGATGTCATAATGCATAATTGTTTTACATTTTCTATTTATCTCTATTTTCTGATACTAAAAACCACTAATATAAAATTGGTAAGGCTGGTGTTCAGCATGCTCACCACTGCTTTAATTCAGTTAGAACAACATAAACTATGCAGGAGTTGTTTTATCTCCTTTTTTCTTTATTTTCTTTTTTTTTTAATGTTTTTCTTCATTGTATGGCTGCCAGCATAAAGGTCAATGTAGAGACAGGGAATCAATAACAGGCTACTCATATAGATATGCAAATAATCACAAATTGTAATCATTGATTGATTTTCAGCATTCTGATAGTGACATGTAGGGTGGAAGGGAATCTGATCTCAGTTGTGCTAGGGAAATCTAGAGCAGAGATTCACAGCTGGAATTATAATGAAGGGCTGCCTCAGAAATGCAGTTTCAGTCAATGAAACATGTAACGCATTGTTGGTGAAAATGACATTTCCCTTCTGCTCATGCTCAGGGTTGACAACAGCAAATGTGCAAGCAGCAGAGCTATGCATAAGCCTCCAGGGTTGAATGCCACTAGCCCCGAGGGTGGGAGGAGGTGGTAACAAATACCATAAGGTGCCAGAACAGCAGGGCTCAATTCATGACTTACCCCAGAGCCCATATCAAACACACTGGTCTTGGCATTATGCCCACATACATTCCTCCTTCCAGTCCCCTGAAAATATACCAGTTTGAGATTACCTTTCCTCTAAGTCCATATTTTCACATAAACCTTTCACATTATCCTTGCACAGGAGCCTAATGACCACCTTTCCTGTTAAGCAGGTCACACATGGGTATCTGCAAAACCCATCCAGCCTAGAGGGCCGAAGTCCAAAAAAATGGCTCCCACATACCAGATGTCAGACCAGCAGCTGGTTCATAATCTAGATAACTACATCTACATCTATCTATATATATCTATATGCATTTATATATAAAATGCTGAATATAAGAAAGTCATATTACTCTTGCTGGTGTGACATGATTTTTTTAGAAAAATATTTCTAGCATTTGTCTTTGCAAACATTAAGGACCTTTAAAGAAAAATATCCATCCTTTTTCCTTAACTGGAGCCAAAGACAGTGAAATATTTGGCTTTGTTACAAATGCAAGAGAATTAAATGCAGAAGGGTAAAAATTGGAGACTACCATTGTACATGCTGAAAGGGGACAGACTACTGTTACAGTATGTTTCTCTTATTTTCCAACAGTAGTAAGAAAACAATTTTCTTTCCTATTTTTGCTTATGTAAAACGCTTTCCACACAAAGACTGATACTGCTTCCAATGGCATAAGCAGTAGCTTTCTTGTGGACTTTCTTGGGGGCAGACACAGAGCCAGATCATGTTTTATAAAAAAGTATTTTTTTATGCAGATGTAATTCTGGAGATGTGACACTAACCTTTGCCAGGTGACCTTCAAAAAATGACAGACAGAGGGAGGAAATGGAGCACACAAGTGTCTGTTGTGATGCACAAAAGGTGTTTGGCATGAAATGGAACAAGTCTAAACTGCTTCAGAAATCAAAGACAAATGAAGAGCCATGAATTTTAGCAGGAAAACTCTACCTGATGCGCTTTGCCAATGCTCTTGAATTTCCTACCAAATTCTTTGCCTGCTTGCAAATGACTAATGCAAATCCTTTTCTTTTAAAAAATACATGAAAAATATGCTTACCAGTCATTAAATTGGAAAAAGGCATGAAAAAAGCTGGGTTTTAGAAAAATGGAGAAGTGGGACAGAAAAAGGATTATGATACTGAAGTAGTAATTAATTTTTTTTCTCCTAAGCAAGTAGCACTGGCATTGGTATGAGTAAAAAAAGATTATTTTTAGCTACACGTGCATTCATATTTGATTCATCAATTAATAAATTTTAAATTTTATCTTTTGTCTCTGCTTTTGCTTGCAGAAAATTAGGAATTTCATCCTGTATCAATTATAAATAGCAACAAAAGAGTAGCTGCCAGTCCCAATTAAATGAAGCTTACTTTGCAGAGATAAAATACCTCCTGCTTTTTCAATAAGCAATATAATATTCTTCAGGAGACCAAGTCGTTCACAGTTGCCACTGCCTTGTGGGAGCCAAGAGCCTTAGTTGTGGCAGGGTAAGCAGCAAACTCTATGCAAGACCCACTCTGGTGCCCTCAATAATCCATTAGGTAGCAAATGTGGACAGATTCATCTTTTGACACAGGATTAGTTGTATAAAATTATAGTTGGAGATACGTCAAATTATTATTAAAATTTCCTCTAAAACAAAAAATTAATTAATGTATGAAGAATGATTTGTTATTTATTGCAAGAATTAGTCTAAGAAATTGGGCAAATGGCAATGTATAAAAAAAAGTTAGGGGTAGGGAGAGGTATCTGAAATTAGTGTAGTACACTGAAGAGATAGACTCAAATATCTCATCTTGAACTCTGAACCAAATAATTACTTTTGTATTACACATACGAACTTGCATACCTTCATGACTCTCATTGAATAAATAGCATAATCTGGATAAGACAACTTCGGTAATAATTTCAACTTTTTTTTCTTTTTTCAAATGTTTTAAAAGATTTTAATGTTTATTTTGAATCTTTGATTATCAAAATCATTCAGTTTATGCCACTGAAGTTCCTGATTCATAAATTAAATCAGATTCTATGATGGCATGTGGACTAAACACAGCCATATTAGGGATGTTCTGGTGACTCTGTTTAATGACTTGGTGGGCCTCCATCCTGGACTGGGTATTGATACAGTGAGTACATCTGAACATGTATATTTAAACTGTCATTATTCTATACTACTGATTGGTTACCAGAGTAAGTGACCTGAAACAGCCTCTCATCACGTAATCCCACTAATTTTGCTATCACCTATTCAACTTTGATGTCTAGCCTTAAAGGAAATAAGTTTTGTCAGTTAATATCCTCCAACTTTTCTTTAAAAGGCTATGTTATTCCTATGAAGCTTTGCTCAAGAAAAAGGAGCTGAAAATGTTCAATTTTCAATGAAAAAGCATCCAGTTATCTGTTCATAAGGTCTCAAAGCATAACTAAAAGCAATGGGTTAGATATTTCTCTAGAATCTGTGTACTCATAATGCAGATAAAGGAAGAAAATTGTAAGGATAGCAAGTCCTCCACAATATCTTTCACAAAATACCAGAAAAAAAATTAAAAGTCTCTTCACTGAAGACACAAACATGCAAAAAGCTGTTTAGGGAAATGTGGTACTGTGCAGTGCCATAGGACACTGATAACAAAACTACTTCTAAATTGTGCATCTTATAAGAAGCAGGATCTGGCAACTGAAAAACAGATCTAGAGAGACAATGCCATCTGTTCTTGCAATGGCTGCAAAGAGCTCCAGTTTAAAAAGTGATTATCAATGTTGAAGTTTCTTCTTTTCTATACTCAGTTCCAACACTGTCAATCTGCATACAACTGTAATGGATCGAACAGTTGTGCTAATGCATGATTGGCATAAGTATGGTGTTCTGGGAGCTCAGCACCGCCAAACAGGGATCTCGGATGTAGATACAGACACAGTATTTGTCTTCACCATCCCTTCCAAATACTCAAAAATGTTTACACTACACACTAATCAATGCTGTGGGTTCATTTCATCTATAGGAACCATGAAGTTTCTTCAATGCAGGCTCCAACATAGTACTTCTCAGCTTTTACGGTCTTCAAAAGAGACATCTCCCTGAAGAATGAAGAATTTATTTCATAGCTGTGATTTAGCCCATCATGAAATATATATCTCTATTGTTTCCTTTCTTAATTTCTTAAGAATACTCCTACTCTAAGCTGCATTAATCACTTATTTTTGTATTTCAACAAATCTTAAATTAATAACAGCTGGTGATCTCTGATTTGTTTTAAAACATCTTGATTACTTTCTGAAAGTATCAGTACTCGACACTTTTACAACTGGGGTTGGCAACTATTACTTTATTCAGACATCATTAGGGGACAGCTTGTGATTTGTTTCCAGGGTCACCATTGCAGGTGGAATGGAATTTTTTTTGATCTGCAGATCAAACTTAGACAAGGCTGTCTAATTTGCTAACTGTGTCAACCAGAAAAAATAAGAAGATTGGTAGTGAATGATGATACCAATCCCTGTTGTGTTAATTACTTATGAAAAAAGCTTTCACTGACAATGGTAACTAATTGTAATGCTACCTATTTTTAATAAGAAACTTGAATGTCTGTTTATCGCACACATAAAGAAAGAGCCAGCAGATATTTTAACTCATAATTCTGATAATACTACAAAGGGCCTTTTATTTATAATGCATAAACAAACAAAATGTATTTGAATGACTGACACAATGAAAAGTAGCATTTTCTCTATTAAAAAAAAAAAAAAAAAAAAAAAAATAACATTTTTTTTATAAAAAAAAAAAAAAAAAAAAAAATATTTTAAAAAAAAAAAAAAAAAAAAATATTTTAAAAAAAAAAAAAAAAAAAAATATTTTAAAAAAAAAAAAAAAAAAAAATATTTTAAAAAAAAAAAAAAAAAAAAATATTTTAAAAAAAAAAAAAAAAAAAAAGAAAAATTTTTTTAATAAAAAAAAAAAAAAAAAAAGGGAATTCATGATTAAATAGAATTTCTTCTAAATCTCGCTTGGTTAAATTGCAAAACTTGCAAAATACTACATAACTTAATGCGTTAAGCAAGCCTAACACATGAGGTAATGGTCCATAGTGGCTGCTCCCTGGAAAGTCTAGCTTTGGTTCCTCCCCAGAAAGTTCTGCTTTAGAACTCCCCAGGAAAGTCCCAAACCTTGGAGACCTTCCTAGATATTGCTAGCCACTTCTTCCAGCATAGGCTGGCCCCCTGCATCAGAATGTGTGGATTTTTGTCACTATAAAAGCTCCTGAGCCTCATGCAATGTGGAGAGGCAGAACCTCATACCACCCAGGTCAACATTCCCTCTATGTGGACACCCACTACCTACCGTAGAGCCTGCCACCTTTGCACTGCAAAGATGATTCTTGGAGCTGGTTTCCTGATCATCTTCACAGGGTCCTTGGGGTTGGTAAGATATCCACTCTTCAGAAATATCCTTTACTGTATCTGTTAGTATCTTTATATTTTCCTATATTAATAAACTAGTTGTGAGTTCTCTATTAGTGTCTTGTTTCTCTCACCTGGAATAACTCCAGAACACCTCACTACTTTCCAGCAAAGATTTAAAACCTATGAGATACTAATGAAAATACAGTTTGCCAGGTTTTTCTGTCATCAGTGCTACAACTCACTAGTGGAATATCATGAACTATCTTTAATAGTAATTTAAACATAACCACTTAAGACCTTTTCTGAAAGTTGGTAACCTTCATGACCCACATTCTAAATCTATCACAAGGTCCCATCATTATGCAAGTAGGCATTAAAATATTACAGTAATCGCAAACAAAGTCATGAAATCGTGCCATGTCCACGGTTCTTTCAGTTTGCTTTATGCATAAATAGAATCTTGAGGTCCTACACCTGTTGGGTTTAATGATTTGCTTTTTGAAGTCAAGTTATCCAGGCCAGAATTTTATCTAGTGTATTGAACAGATACTTGGAGGCAAAGCACAGCTCAAATTATTGAGATCACCAGAATTTGTCTCCTTGTTAAAGTTTGGAAAAATGAAAAGTATCATAATCAATTGCCTACATCATGCAGCTAGCATTTCATCTAGACTCTGAGAAATATATTGCAAAATAAAGTCAGAGAATGTGATTAACAGAAAACAGAAAAGGTCTTCATGCTTTAAGAAAAAAATGAAAATGAAAGTTCTCTTTAGAAAGATTCAGTACTGTATGTAGTTTTCTGAGGGGTTTTTTCAGTAGAAAAGGAAAGAAACAATCCAAGCAAGAGTGGCTAAGTTTTCACTGCTCTATTAACAACTTTCTTTTATATTTTATTTACCTAGAATATATTTTATTTATCCAGAATCATACTATTTTTATGTCCCAATGCCAAGAAATCTGGTTAGTAAAGTGCCAGATTCTTTTATTTGATTTTATTTGATTTCATTAGGGACCATCAGCCTAGCTGCTTAAGTGCCCGACTACTGTTTGCAGTTAAACATTCATTAGGGAATCCCCAGTGGGTTCATTCATTTCACTGAGGTCCAATTACAGTGCCACAAAAGCAGTTTTTGCAGCAATTAGCTGATTTTTCCTGTTTATGTTCTGTCTCTTTAGGAAGAGGACTATTTTGTAGAGGTCAGATTTTTAATTAGGCGCAATTTAGGGCCAATAAGAAAACTGATAATTTACTAAATGGCTGTGGTGGACTTAACTGCTCAGAGCAGAGGTAAATAACACAACAGGGACACCAGGAATAAGCTCTCCTGGTGTGCATAGCTCAGAGCCCTGTAGTGTGAGGAATAGATTACATGTTAAATGGCTGTCAGGGCCCTCATAGCACTGCCTGTATCACAAGTGTACCTAACCTCAAGAGCCACCATGTTATTAGCAATGGCTACAGGGAAGCCAATCTGAACAGGATCTGCAGAAAGGTCTTGGCTTCAGGTAGCTGCAAAAAGATTTGAGAGTGAAAGAAAACAACAAAAAACCAGGTTCTACATCTTGAGGATCTGGCAGCACCTTTCTCAACTGCTGTGTCCTCTGAAGCCAACAGTGTTAAAGTATGTGTGAGAAGTCCTCACAGGCACTATGAGCATTTTTTTTTGACATAATGGATTCATAGAATCATAGGATGTTTGGGGTTGGAAAGGACCCTAAGATCATCTAGTTCCAACTCCCCTGCCATACGCAGGGACTCCTCACATAGGACCTTGTTGCCTAAGGCTCTGTCCAACCTGGCTTTGAACACCGCCAGGGATGGGGCATTTACGACTTCCCTGGGCAACCCACTCTAGTGCCTTACTGCCCTAACAGTAAAGAACTTCCTCGTTATATCTAACCTGAGCTTCCCCTGTTTAAGCTTAAACCCATTTCCCCTTGTTCTATCGTTACTTTCTCTAATGAAGAGCCCCTCCCCAGCATCCTTATAGGCCCCCTTCAGATACTGGAAGGCTGCTAGCAGGTCTCCACGCAGCCTTCTCTTCTCCAGGCTGAACAGCCCCAACTTTCCCCACCTGTCTTCATACAAGAGATGCTCCTGTCCCCTGATCATCCTCATGGCCCTCCTTTGCACTTGTTTCAACAGCTCCATGTCCTTTTTATGTTGAGGACACCAGAACTGCACACAATACTCCAGCTGAGGTCTCACGAGAGCAGAGTAGAGGGGCAGGATCACCTCCTTCGACCTGCTGGTCACGCTCCTTTTGATGCAGCCTAGGATATGGTTGGCTTTCTGGGCTGTGAGCACACACTGGAGCTGGCTCATGTTCATTTTCTCATCAACTACCACCCCCAAGTCCTTCTCTGCAGGGCTGCTCTCAATCTCTTCTCTGCCCAACCTGTAGCTGTGCCTGGGATTGCTCTGACCCAGGTGTAGGACCTTGCACTTGGCATGGTTAAACTTCATGAGGTTGTCATCAGCCCACCTCACAAGCGTGTCAAGGTCCCTCTGGATGGCATTCCTTCCCTCCAGCATATCCACTGAACTACACAGCTTGGTAGACTTGCTGAGGGCACACTCAATCCCACTGTCCATGTCACAGACAAAGATGTTGAACATGATCGTTCCCAACATCGAACTCTGAGTGACACCACTCATTATTATGTCTATTTCTGTGAAGGTCTGTATTTTCTGCCCTTAAAAGGGCATTATGTTTTCTAAGCAGTGCATGCAAGTTGCATTACAATTTGGGAAAGTAAGAACTGTGATAGCTGATGAAAACACATTTAGAGGAATTAAGGTCTTTATCTTGTGACCTCTTCTGAAAGAGTCCAAGCAGACTTGTCACCTCAAAATTTGCTCGTCTAAAGAATGTGATATATGAATTTTAGGCACTGTACCACAACAAAATTTCTGAAAAGTCTCACAGCTGGCTTAATTGTTGCTCTCTTAGAGGAAATAGGTAAGGAAAGGCCAAAAGGTCACTGCATTTTTTCTTCAACCTTTGACCCAGCAATACTAGTAGGAAGCATAAATTATGAACTTTGAAATTTCATTGCCAGTTACCATTTCTGGCAGCATTTATAAAAAACACAACAAAGAGCAAGGCAGACATGCCTGTACCTTCTAGGTCAAAGAGAAATGTTCAGTTAGGCTGTAAATATGCATAGAAAATTAGTCATGCAGAAATGCAACATCTGAATAATTTCAGAAAACCTGGTATTTTAATTAAAACACACTCTACATCATGATTCTTGTCCTTCCCATGAAAACGCTTTACCCTAGCATGCAGTTCACAAGCAGGCCTACAGTTCTTAATTTAAAAAAAAAAAAAAAAGTGAATAAAGTAAACTCTGGAGGAAACACAAGGTTTCATGAATCGTTAAAACGTTAAAAATCTGCTATGAGGCAGTTAGTCCCTTCCTAACTAATTAGATAGCAAAAAAAGCATTACCTTTTTTTGTTAATTCATCAGTTTTCCTTGCAGGTAGAAACTGGATTCAAAGATGCTGGCTGAAACCAAAAATTGAGCAGTGACTTTTTAAGAACCTGAAACTGAAATTTCAGATCAGCAGTGAGCTAAAGAACACCTATTTTACACAGTGTGAAAGCAATCTATGCTACAGGTGTATAGATGGTGACTATGGTTTATCCTACCTAATACAGCACAAATTCTGTTCAAACTTGCATTCTGTTTTCGGTTAGGGCTTTTATAACTAAGAAGCAGGAAAATAGGAATAACATTATTATTATTTGTTATTATTTCTTTAATCTAGCAAAACATGCATAAGGGTTGCAGAAGGCCTTTCTTTTGTAATAAGTTTTAAAATATTTTCCATATTTTAGAGAAAAGTTTGGGGGCTTTCAAGCAAATGAACAATTTGTTTTCAATGTTATTGCAAGAATACAATATAACAGGCAATACACATTGCAACATTAACTCCTAATTACTTTGGATACCAAATTTCATTTGGAGTCCAGCTTGACTTGCAAAGAACTCCGGATGGTAATTAATAACAATCAGCCACTGAAGTAACTGTATAAATAATGTGCTGCACTGTGTCCCAACAGGGCTAATACAAACACGTGGACTTCAACATCAACTCAGCCAAATGAAAAAAAAAATAAAATATCAAAAATCCTGCAAGTGACTACATTTCCTGCTTTTTCTACTTAGCTATTCCCTCACTATGTAACCCGTCATATCTCAGAGTCCAGGTTTGTTGTCATTAACATAACCAGAAATGCAATTTTCTTAATACAAGTTATAAACAATTAGCAGCTAGGTGATAGGTGGTAGTTTTGAAGGAAATACAGATACAATTAAGTGGCAGGGAAGATTCACTATTATGGTGAGAATGACATTCAAATGCGTGAGATAAAGAGACATTTTTGCATTTCAGAGAGGCATTTCATCTTATGCTGTCAAGTGTTCTGTTGTTTCATCTGTTCACAGTTCTTTGCAGAAACAAGGGATAGAAATGAGCTGTTAGACCATAGGATCATAGATCAGTTGAGGTTAGAGGGGATCGAATCCAACCTCCAGCTCGAAGAAGGATCAGTCTCACTTACTTTATTCTCTTGTGACAGCATATAAATGAACTAATTTAGCTAAAATAGCATATATATGTATACTAATTATGATTATTGAAAAGTTATACAAGTTAATCCTGGCTTCTTAAGGAAATTTAGCTAATGGGACCATGCTGCCTGTGCTTATTCTCAAGTGTTGGCCCATTTTATTTATATTTAGCAGAAGGCTTGAAGGTGTGGAGCCTTAAAGTGACCCAAACAGAGGAAAGGTAGTGTCATGACCAGTCCAGCTGGAGGGAAAGCTTCAAACAAATATTACAGCTTAGTAGAACCAGCATAAACCAAATACCAAATGCGAAGGCACTGAAAACCAGGCCATATATGTACTACTCAAACTATTTCCTTGCTTCCTTTTAAATGCCCCATCCCTTCCTCAGATGCAAATAGAAAACAGAAGAGTACATGCAGAGAGGGCAAGCACTCAACATTTTCAACTTAACTAGAAGCCCAAAGCACTGGAAATCCCATGAGAGAGAGGATTTTTTTGATATTTGCAACTTAGTCGGACAATTTGAGGTGGTCTCAATGAGGCCATCTATTTAAGGACATTCTTGGGCCTCCAGACTGTCTTCCTCTCTGAATATCAATTTACAAATAAGTCTGGTGCTTAGTGGACGCTCAAGAAGCCAAAGAAGGTTGCTTAACAAAAAGCTCCACTTCTCTCAGTGAGAATGAAGCAGTCCCAAAGAATTCAGCCATAAAGGGACCAAGTCCTGGAGAGCAGGACTGAAATGATTACATGGCCAGGTGGTTAACCATTTTTTTTTTTCAGGTATGTCTTTTGTGTTGCTGTACCCCTTTTGAGGACAACACAACAGCAGGGTAACAATCCGACCTGCTGTGTTCACCTGTTCAGCTTCTTCCCTCAGACAGCATTTTAAAACCCATTAGGTGCCAATATTGCACAAAATCTCTTCAGTGAAGTGCTCAGAAAAGCTTAAAATTATATTTGGTAGATTGTTAGATCAGAATGCTGGTTGGGATACATTGCCTGATATTTAAAAGCTAAATCAAAATAGGCAACTGCTTTATTATTTTAACTGTACCTCTCTGAACTGACCGTTAAGCATTCACGTGCCACAGGATATATGAGGTGTACATCTTTATTAGTAATGTTTCAGCAACCTTGTAGATAAATACAAGAGAACATGCACAGAATCATTATTATGAAGGAAGGAGGGAAGGAAGGAGGGAAATGAGGGAGGGAGGGAGGCAGGGAGGGAGGGAAGAAAGGAGAGAGGGAGGAAAGGAAGGAGAGAAAAAGGAGAAGGAAGGAAGGAAGGAAGGAAGGAAGGAAGGAAGGAAGGAATAAAGGAAGGAAAAGAAGGATGGAATTGCCTTTTTTATGCCTTCCTACTATCATTGCATGAATTGTAACTATTACATTCTTTTTACTGATATGCACATTAAAAAAAAAAAAAAAA
>NDXB01012752.1:49484-90020 GCA_002631895.1 Agapornis roseicollis | reverse complement strand
TGGGGTGTTTTTTTTTTTTTTTTTTTTTTTTTTTTTTCTTTTCTTCTGCCCATTGGAGGAGCCCCTCTTTTCTGAGGAAGCATATAGGGACAACAGGTTGTCAGCCTGGGAATTCGGACTCCAGCTGGAACAGACGCTGCCCAAAAGTTTAACATAGGCCTAGTATTAAATGGGCATAGTGTTGGGTTTGGTACAAATAGTTGTCTTTCAGCTTTCAAAATAAAAGAAGTGAAAGTCTTAAAGTGACAATTAATTTAAGAATTCTACTTAGCATTAAATTATGTCACAGCAACTGCTGAACCCAGGACAACCGCAATTTTCAAAATTAAGGACTAGTGCCATAAACTTCTATTCTACTTACCGGCATAAATGTATATACCTGATTAGGAAATAACTTACAATAACGCAGTTATTGATTAAGCCTCATGCCTGAACATTTAAAGGTATATTCTTTCTTGTCAGCACTGTAATTTCACTATACTTTGAGCAGTGTGGAATTGCTCTGATCTGCCCTGATGGAGCTAGGAACTCGGTAGGAACAACATACATATGGCTGGGGTCTTCTGTCAGCACAAATATGCTTCAGTACAATTGTTTTGAATGAAATCATATAACAATACAGCTCAATATATTTTGTCTGGCTTCCTATCTTAGCTGAATGGTCTTGTTTTTTTAATGCATACACACAATGAAAGAAAAGCCTAATCAAAAAGTTTTGAGAGATCCAAAACACTTTTCTCCAAGAAGGCATATACTCCCATCTCTCATTGTAATCAAGGACTGAATTTGGCCTCATACAGCAGTATCATCACCTGTGACAATAAAGGCTGCAAAAAGGTTGTGTCTTCTATACTGCATATTTCAACACAATGAACAAAAAGGTAGCAGGTTGTTTGGTTTTTTTTTTAACAAAATATCTCATTTTAGACTGTGTTAGAAACCTTTCTGAAGCAAAAATTAGAAAGTCTGGTGTATAGTTCGTAAAAACTGATTCCATAATAAACTGCATCTTTTAATTAAGAAGGGGAACCTCAGTAGTTTTATGGTATTTTGTTCAACTGTAAGCCAATAAGAGGCAGGAGCTTCATGAAGACATAGAAGTGAAAAATAGTATTCTGCCCTGTCACTACATGACTGATTATTTGATTTAGAAAAGAGTATTTAAGAACAGCTATAACAATATTTAGCATTGTATTATTCGGACTTAAAATATTATGAAAATGCTGTTTTTCTATTCTAGCAAAATGTCTCTCTCTCCACTGATTTAAGGTTGCTTCCAGAATTTGTTGCTTTTAAGAAACTAGAATAATAACAAAATTCTTTTCATCTCTGGAAGAGTCTGTTTTTAAGGCCTGTATACTCAACTAACAAGATAAACTTCTTTTTCCCCATGGCTTTCCAAGTAAAAGCTTCACTGACTTGAAGCAGAATTTTTCAAATGGAAAGGAATGACAACCAAAGTGACTGAATGTTTATAGTAGCTAGTCTTCCTTTGTACACTTACTACTAAGGACAATGTTATTATTCTCATTCTGCAAGCTAACTGCTTTGGTGATCTCTGACTACAAAGTACATCTTGGTTCCCTGTAAGGAGCCTAGGGATCCTGGTTCCTTACCAGAAGATAAGTCCTTTACAACTACAGTGTAAGAAGTTATGAAGAAAAAAAAAAAAAAGAGCAACATTAATACTCTGAAGCAAAGAACAGATAGTGGAGGCAGGAGGAGAAAAAGCAAAGCAGGCTTGGAAAAGGGAACAAGTGGGTATCTTTGGGTGACCCAGAGGACTGTTCCTTTACTTAAGGTGTTATAAAACCACTCTAAACATTACACCCAGTCATGTTCACATGCATACACAAGCAAGTCAATGTAACAAAATGTAATAAAAATAAATGAGTGTTCATCCTCTTATTTGACTATGATTAAAGCTGTTCTGACATTGTGAACAGTATCAATGTTGGATTTCTCTTTCGATAGATAAGGTGTTTCTCTACAGCCTATGCTGTACACATGGTGTATACCCTATGCTGGCACAGTGGGTGGCAGGATACAGTTTACTGCAATTTCACGCATAAGTGCATCTTGTTTGGAGAAAAAAGCCCTTTCTTTATACAAGTGGAAAATCTAACCCTGTAAATGTGACTTTAAGGCTGGTGCCCATTATACTTTATTAAAAATGCAGGAATGAAATACAATCCAAAAACCCAATTTACTTTAAAAAATTTTAGAGCAATGCAAAATTAACTATTACTTATGTTTCTAGACACAGGGCAATAAAGTTTTAAAGCCTCATCTGTCATTGCACCTGAGTGACCTTCCCAGAACATATGCACAATGGCAGAGGGCTAAATTCAGCACTAACATAAGTGGAGGCAACTGCACTGAAACTGTTTATCCAATGCCAGTGGCAAACTCAGCCCACAGTGCTCAAAAGGAAACAATAGAATCTGCTGATATGAGTCCCTTGAAAATTATTTAATGACTGGAAACCTTTGAGGGAACAGAACAGATGAAGTTCCTTAGTGGCCTTTTACAATAGCCACTCCACTAATGAACATCTGGAGTTCTCACTGCTCTCTTACTTTTATACAGTCTAATTCATATTGCATTAGACCTTTATGTGTTCATGATAAACTGGCAGCAAAGGCCGCCTTAAATAGAAAGAGAGGATGAAGACAATTTTTCTATTAACAATACATTTCCCTTTGGAGTCTGAAGTACATTATTGGTTTGTTCCAAGAGCAGAATGTAAACTGCTTCCTATTTGTGAAACATTATTATTATAGCTTCTACCTGGAGATGTTTCTTGAAACAAAAACCTCAAGACTATTCTTGTACACAAATCAAACTAAGATACTATGTACAAACACAGGACCACCATAAGCTACACTGGAAAAATTAATTCACATAAATTACTTGGCTTGAGGTGTGCAGTTTCCACTGATTTGTCAATCAGCTGCTCCTAAAAGCCATGCTGTTTCAGTTCAGTCCTTCTGTAGGATCTGAGGTATGAGAAAGCAGCCATCTGGCTCTATATACTACTCCCTGTTGAGAGAAGGTGGCGATCACAAGCCACACTCCAAGCTGCTTACAGTGGCTGAAACACATAGTTCTTTGACTGTTACATTCTCATTTCAAGTTCCAACTTTCTATTCAATTTATTTCTTAATGCCACCTTGCAAGCATAGCCTGATTGCTAGGACATTCGTCAAAGAACACCACAGCAGCACCTCAAAAATTGCTCCAAAACCACTCTTTGCTTCCCTGTGCCAGCCCCTAAACTCTGTCAGGGAGGAGGCAGGAGAGTCCTTCTCCTCCATTTCTTCATCTCTCTGAATCACTGTTTATGCTCTTCCTTTCCAGCAACCATGCTATAATTAAAAATCCATTCAATGCTCATTAATAAGAATAAAGGGCTTGTGAACCTGGTGACACCATGCTGAAGATTTTGTTTGTGAGGATGTTTGTGAAACTTTTGTGTGCTGCATTCAGCCAAGCCTGTTAAAGCTCTTTGCTCATTGTTCTATCTGCTTGTAATGCATCAGTATTCCTTTCAAAACTGTACTCTTAAATTACTTCAATTCTCATTTAATTGTTTAAGCATTTATTTTTTCTCTTCATGAGTTTCTCCACAGATTTTAAAATCTGTCCTTTAGAATTTTGTCACCATCATGTTACCCATTTGTTGCAGTCAGATCCTTCGCTCTCCTCTGACATCTCAGGTCCAGCTCTCAGAGTGGTGTAAGTGATGTAGGACTGTCACAGACCTGTGTTCCTCCATCCCTCCCATGAGGCCCCAGGCTGTGATTTTTCATTATAGATTTTTTCACTGTTTTCAATACTCAAACTTCTTTGTGTTTCAGTAAGGCTCTAAAAGAAGTCTCCTTCCTAACTTTTCAAAACTTTTTATTTTTCTTTTTTTTTTTTCCCTACATTTTTATTATTTGGCAGGCTAGAATTGTTGTGAGCCCTCTACTCTGAAGCACAGAGGCAGAAAAACTTGCACTGCATGGGGTAATGCTGTGCTGGGCTTCAGCTCAGATCCTTAGCTCTGATGGGAAAGAAAAGAGCACATTAGTAGTGTATCTCTCTGCTCCTGCTTTTCTTTTTGGCAAGAACTGCTACTCTGAGCCAGCAGGTGTTTAATGCTATTAAATTTATGGGTAGTGAAAGCTGTTGAATTTTAAGACATCTGGGTAACATAAATTATTGGAACTTTTTTCCAGTACAAGGCTGAAAAATGGTTTTGAAATCTGCAGAAAAGCCTTAGCAGCATTGACAAATATGCATTTATATTTGAACATTTGACCATATGACTCTGGGATCCCAAAAGTATCCTCATGTTTGTAGCTACAGTGCCTATAGAGTGTAAGCTAAGAAATGCCAGGAAGGCAGGCAGCAGCCAAATGTCTCCAACATTTAACTTTTGGTGTGCTCCAGATGGGTCACCTAGTATGCCAGAGAGCATCAAAAGCCATTGCTGTTTCTCACACTGTGTTCAGACTCCTGGATTTCATTCTGCAAGGTTTGATCCATGCTGTTCTTCCCCCATAGGCCTGTATGCTCTTAACTATAGTTTCTCACAGAAAGAGTAACAGGGGAAAGGGCAAGCAAAGGGGAAGGAAAATCTCAAATTTGAAAAGTTCATTGACTCCCATGACGTGAAAGAGCTAGAGTGAGCAAGTAACATGAAACATGCAAAATGCTTACAAGTGTATTTGCTTTGCAGCCAGCAGTTTTTGCTTGAGTAGCAGTGTGATTTTCCTAGCCACTGAGGACCTGTGGCCAAACAGGTGAGGATGAAAGGCAGCCACTCGAATATAACCTGCAAATGCTTTACATCTCTGATAGTCCAACCCCAATTTAGATACCTGAAGGCTTCTGGAGCCTCACCTTAAACATCTCGGTTTCAAGTCTCTGAACTGCACTGTTGCAAGTTTAGTGTGAGAAACAAGCACTGATTCATTACAAACTTGTAGGCTGCCTGGGCAAAGCCATAGAACTATTACTATTCTCCCAGCACCTGGAGGCTGGCGTCACTGGCTGTAGGCAACCTGCAGGCAGCAAACATACAGGTGTGACTTGACAGTTTCTGTTGGAGTAGAACCAGATATTCCTGGCTAAGCTGCTCCCATCAGGCTAAGCATATCCTCCCTACAGAGCAGGAGACAACAAATGTTCACCTATGTGAACAAGACAAATGTGCCAAGAAGCAGCACAAGAGAGTAAACATGAGGTCCATGTCCAAGCTAGAAGCATAGCTCCTGTGGCCTGCCTCTTGATGCTGTGCTTTCTTCTGTAGGATACTCTACTGCCACCTACATCCTTTATTACCCTTATTTTCAGTACCATTTTTTATTCCCCTCCATCAAGATTTGCTAGAGCTTAGAACTGATCAGCTCTATGAGGAATTTCAAGCCCATGAATTTGATACACAGAAGAAATACTGCAGTGATTTGTTTAACAGCTATAATCATCAACACATAAGAAATAGGAGCCAAGAATATAAAGTACTTCCCATAAATGTTTTTTTTTTTTCAACAGCAGTTATTTTAAGCTTTGTCACACTAATGTGGCTCATATAAAAGAAAAAGATACATTTCTGTCATGGGTCTTCGGTGTTGTCTCTTAGCAGAAGCACAGGAGATAAGAGAAGGGATAAGGAAGGCATAACTATCCTGTAGCACAGCACAATATTCATTAGGTAAACTTTTCCATTAAAAGTACATACCGCATGCATGACTAAATATTTTCTCTGTTATGATTGAGGATGGAACAGTGACCTATTTTTAAACATTCCTGATTCAGGGAAAGGTCAGATGCAAATAAAAATGTGATGTCTGGCCTCTAGCTTTATAGGAAGCTCTATTTGTTTATGAAAAAATTGATGTTTGGGATAACATTAGCAACTCTGAACAAGGAGTGGACTGAGATACAGGCTAAGCACATTACCTCCAGACCACCCTCAGTCAATTACAGCTCTGACATGTTCCCCACAAAAGAGAAAAATAATAATAATAATAAAATCATAATAAAAATAATAAGCCAGGGACTTTCGAAGTCCCCTTCGTTTGAATGCCAGTTAATGGACCTGAGTGTTTCCCTTCTGTGGCTTTGCAAATCTCAGCCAAGCACTTTCCCCACATGACCATGCTTTCCTCAATGAAGTAGCCCATTTTACCCACGCTGCTGCAGCTGTGAAACATCTGGGTGGGAAGATCCTTTGCCCCCAGGACTCCCCAGAGCACAGTGTGGTTACTTGAGTGGTGCACAGGGAGTATGATTTGGCTCTTTACATTTCCTGTTATGAAATTTTAACTTACCCTGATTATTATTTGTTTTTATACAACTGCCAAGTTATTGGGAGTTCTTTTCCTCCTACCCTCACCTTCCCTGAATATCATGTATACACACACACACGTATTTATATATATGTTATTAGACTTATTATTTCAAAACATTAAAACACACGCTTTACAATAAAAAACATTTCCACTTTTCTCAAGACCTGTGGAAATTCTAAAGGTTTAGTTTCATACACTATCAAAATCGCCAATCATGCAAATTTTTACCTTTCTAGGTTAAACTGGTTTTTAACTGAAAGTGAAACAAGCACAGTTACCACTGGCACATATCCTTGACTCTTTTTTTTTTCAGCAGGTTCTTTTTTTTTACCAGCCATTCCCTGAAGCTACATTTCAAACCCAGAGCTTATTTTTCCTCCTGTACAAAAGAAAAGATTCTATATGTCATTTTCACAGCTACATAAGGAGATCTATCATCATTTTTTCTACCAACCACTTCCCTTCATTCATCCCAGAATCTATCTCTACTGTTAAATATAGTGTAATATAGAATAAACCCTTATACAATAGAGTGGCTACCTCATTTGAAAATCAGTTTTCTTTGTTAACCAGTGATTTTCCACTACTTTCAGAGCCTGAATAATATCTTCAGAGCTTAAGGCAAAAGAAAGCACTTAAAGCAGGATTCTACTCATTAAATACCAAACACTCCCAAATTATTCAGAGAACGAACTAGAAAAATATTAGGTGGCACACCATAAACTTACATTCTTTTACAATTCTTTACCCTACAGATTTCAGAAATTATCTTGCCATACTAAAATTCAGTGAATGTTCACCATATAAAATGGTGCTTAGGGAGGAATGAGCTGCTAGCAGCATATTAAGGCAGCAGACTGTGTCAGAGTGTCTTGCTCTTCAAGTGCCTAGGCTGTAGCTTCACAGGACTAACACTATTTAGGACTCAGGACACTTCCAAAAAGTCTGATAAATACAAAATTTTCAGCCCTCCAAAGACACAAGAAGAGTACCAGCAACTCAGAAGTGAGCCTGAAAAGACTAATTTGTTTTCAAGGACCATTTTGGTGAGTGCAGCAAGGTTTAGCAGCTGGGCTCAAGGGTTAATCTTAAATCAGCTCTTTAATCAGAGGCTCATGCAGCTGGGAAACTGAGGCACAGACACACAGGACACTAGAATAGATGCAATTCGACCTTATCACAGAGACAATTAAAGAGTAGGGAATTTAGGAATCTAATAACCCATATTGGAATTTGGCCAAGATGCTGAAGCAGATGCACAAAGCTGTTGCAAGGATGCTTTGTGTATTCCTTATCATTTTAATATCTTATGTTATACCATATGCTCCCACATTTCAATAATTGCAATACAAGCCACAAAAGAGGTAAAAGAAAATGTTGACAAAACATTTATAGAGATTAAATTCCCTTAGGATCTTTCAGGTCTGGGATTTTACAGGCATTCCATTTCCAAAATGCTGCTAGACTTAAATAATCCTGGGGAAATATCCCTTTCTCTAGGGGACAGTTGGAAACACAAGCTCTAAACTGTGCCCACTGATGGAGGAAAGTCCAAAGACCAAAGAAAAATAGGAAAAGAAATAAAAAAAAAAAGAAAAGAAAAGAAAATGACACAAAATCACATGTGAAGTTCTGTGGCAGGAAAAAGAAATCCTGAGCAGGGGACACCAGGCCAGGAAAGAGCACGGCTAGGAGAAGCAGTCAGGAGAGCTCCTACACAGCTGTTTCCTATTCTGCCCCCTCTTGTAGGGCTTTGTCCTTTAGCTGACTCTGGCTCTGTCTGCTTTAGCAAGCTTCCTGCTATTTGTAGATTTAAACAATTCTTTGTTATTTGTTTATATGCTTTTGGCTGTTTGCTTTGCAAAATGCCTTTTTGTATCCCTACATTTCTGCCTCATATTTACCTGCCATTAATTATAATCATCTTCATAAGCTGAGTTCTTCCCTTCCTGTACAGAGGCATGTTCAGCTTTTCCAGAATTTGCCTTTACCTACACATATTAATTTACAATCCTGCTCTTTGAGTTTCTCTTTTTTTTCCTAGGGGTAGTCATTTATTACTCATTTTATGGGATGTTTAAGTAGCCTCCATGCTGAGCTGCAACACTTTAATTTCCTCACTTTTCACCTTAACATCTTTTTTACTAGCTTCCTCATTTTTAAGCCTTCAATTTAGTGCTCAATTTAGCATCAGTATACTGGTTCTCAGTACAATTCATCCTCTGAGGACACTATTCAGAATTATACTATTACTTAAGTACATCTATATTAATGCCACTTTTGTGTGACTGTATCACAATGCAGAGATACATGAGCTTGCAGTATGCCAGCTAGCTCAGGTCAAACTGCTGCTACTGGGCAACAGCAGCAAGCACTGAATACAAAATTTGCCCTAGTTTATAGGCATCACTGGTTGTTTTGCCCCAAACCCACTGTGTCCAGTTATACACAATAGATTTGGTGGCTCCCAATACAGAAAACTTGGCCACCAGCACTTCTGAAAGGGTGGTGGTGGTGCTGAAGTTTAAGAGTTTTGCTAGGAGTTTTTTTTCGGTTTCATGACTGTATGTGGGTTCTATTCAGTTCTAATTTGCACAAGTATAAAGCTACAAGAACTCATAAGAAAGCAAAACCTGATCCCACTTTTTAAACTACAAGATAAAATACAAGGAAAGGGGAAGATGAGAAAGGCTTTGTATCCACTTCCTTTAAGAATACAGTCACATCAAGAAACAGTATAAAAAAATAAAAGAGGATCATGCTGGAACCCAGTAACTCTGGCTGACGGTTTACCATACACTGCATGTGAACGAAATGTCTCTTGACAGGAAAATCCTGATAAAATTTGGTGTCTTTTACACAGAAAGTATTGATTGCCTTAAAACCTGAATTTCTGGTTGTTAATTTTAAATTATTTTAATCTTATGCACCTCTGTGCTCCCTTTAGTGGCATGGCCTGCCTCTGTGGGATTTTATGAAGTGCCTGTTGTAAGATAACATTAGTCTCTGTTCAAATGTCCAAGCTTTATCCTAATTTCAGGTTTAAAGCAATCTCCTCTTTCAGTTTTATGTCTGCATCTCATACTTTTGCATTCAGATCTGGAAGATCTGAATGCAAAAGTATGGATCTGAGGACTGAAAAATAAACAAAGAAAATGGGGTATCAGTACTTCTGATGATACAGATTGCTCCTCAGACCATAGAGTCACCCGGCAAGGCTGGTTACTTTTTGTTTTGGAGCCAAGAGCAGCTGAAAATTCAGGTGTGCATTTATCACAACAGTGGAAAATAAATTGGCTTCTTTTCCTTTCTATGAAGTCATTACCAAACATATTGACTTGGAACCCCAGGGATTTGGAAGCAGCCAGATTCAGAACAGGAATAAAAATACTAGGGTTTTTCAGCAATAATAAAGTTAACTTGAAGCTACAAAGGGAGAAAAAGGGAACGAGACAGTGCCAAAAGCAGTCATTGAATTGAGACCAATGATTTTGCAATTGGACATAATACAGTTATGAAATTAACAAACTTGGTAAATGTTTTAGACTCACTAAGAACCATAAAAGTTGGTTGTTCTTCTTAGTTTCAATAGGGAAGGACTATAAATTCATGTTTTCTTCAGCAGAAAAAGGTCTAAATTATAAGTGATAGTGCAGAAGGAAAACAGTCAAAATTACAGCTTTGATCTAGCTTTTTCCTGGCCCAAACATTGTACTCTGAGACATCTTATAAATCTCACTGTATGGATTAAGTATATTTTTGCTCCTGTTGACATGAGAGTTGCCATTAACTATGGACTGGCCATTGTTGGCAAAAGCTATAGCAAAGGGAACTTATGTCTCTATCCCCATCCTTCCTAGAGCAGCAAGAAGCCAGGAATGGGATAAAAACCACAGCAGTGACCTTACAGACTATACAGGAGGATTGAGACACTAAGAGAGATTCTCCTGCCACCAACAAAGAAAGCATGTAGGGTGAGGCAATGCGGAGCAGTAGGAAAGGCAGCCTCCCCCTCTAGCCTTATCACCAGCATCAGCTGCCCCAGCTGACTACCAAGACAGAAGGTGAGCATTGAATTCCGTTTCTGCCCATCCATCCCCAATTGCTCCCTGGCTGCTGGACAGTGGTTGGCTTTCCAACTACATATTGATAAGCTTCTCAGCTTCTGTAAGAAGGGAAAGATCACATTGCAGTAATGTAGACTTCTACAGCAATATCCTTTCCTGTTCTAAATATTCAACAGGAAGCCAGAAATGTTAAGCCATTCCCTACCCAATAATCTCCTTAAAAGGACATTGCAGATCCAGTTGCTTTATGATGCTTCTGGTAATGCACCTCAATAAATAGCTATACAGTTATGTACCAAGCCCTATCCAAAATGTTCCATAATCAATTTTTTTACCTCATAGGAGATTCAAAATTCAATTGACTGGAAGCTTAGGCAGGAGAAAGCTATGTTTAAACATCATCCCCTGCGTGCCTGCAGAGTATAATACTTTTTAAAAGCTCATTTGACATACAGAAAGACATTTCACTATCCATAAACACAGTAGCTGTGTGTATAAAAGAGTAGGTAAATTAAACTATCTGAATGAAAAAGAGCCGAACAACGGGAGCAGAAATCAGCTGAATTGAAATGAGCAAAGTTGAAGTTCTCTGTATCAAATATAAAAAGTGAGGAAGGAAAAAAATCCCACTGAAATATTCATGTTCTGAAAACATGCCTTAAGTATATATAAAAATGCCAGTTTTTCACTTTGATCAGGTCATGACTTAATCCCTGGATAGGCACATTCTGACCCAATAGTTCTCATTGTGGGATGAGGGTTTAAATGACCTATTTGGATCTTAGATAGAGCAGCTGCTCTAGGGAGACCCAAGCTCTCTGCAGCATCTGTCTTCTTTAATGAAAAGCAGCTTTCTGTTTGTTTACCTGCAAAAAGCTGCAAGTGCCATTACAAGAGTGTTCAGGCCAATTTCAGTGTCATGTCCTGAGATATAAAATTTTCTTTGATTTTCTACTTTTGTTTCAATCAGCAATTTTCAACCTACTTTCATTTTCCTGTATTCCTTGCACCAAACATTAACAGTGGGAAACCTGAAGCATCCCCAGTGTTACTAGAGTTGTGAAAAAGGGAGATACCCAGCTTACTGAATTATTTCCAAATACTGCTGTAGTGCTCTATGCATCTCTAGTATAAAGGGGAAGAAAGTGAAACCTAATCATTAAAAGAAAACCTGTTTGGACTGTTTGAAGTATGAAGGTCTTGCATTTTATAATTAGAAATTATACTTTCTTACATGCTTCTTAATCTGATGCAGGTTTTTCTTTTTCTCTTCCTCTTGTTTTTAATTTGACATGCCAGTCAAATTTAACATTAGGAAAAACAGCAAATATAAGCCTTGTAATTTATATGCATTCATGTTGTACATCATAATAGCTCTCATCTTGGCAAAAGTTAGCAGATCGTTCTCTGCTCTCAGGAGAAAATAGCATTCATTTTAGGTTTTAATGGAGCTTTAGGGTTATAGTAACTCAAATTAAACTAAATCATCATGAGTTATTTCTGAATCCCATGTTATGTGTTCTCTTTTTCCTTTTGTTGGTCTATGACCATGTGAGTTTCAGACACTGGCAACTGGAAACTTGTGGGCTAAATAACACATGCCCACTGTTTGGAGGGAAACAACAACAGTTCAGATTGTGTCTGCAATGACAGGAATCCAATCCAAGCACCAATAGCACATGAGAACTCATGTCTATTTTGGCCCAGGATGATGATATTACGGGCTAGAGGAACTATTTCATTATAGGAGCAACAGCTACAAGTGTAAATTCTCATGTAGAGGTAATTCCACAAGAAAACAAATATATTGGCATTATGTCTCATAGGTAGACAAGAAGCTGGATACAAGCACTGGGAGTGTTGATTAACTGCTGTTATTTGGCCAAATGTAATGTAAAATTCCCAAATTATTTTAGAATAGCTTTTCTACAATTTAGAGTAAAACATCTCTCTATAAGAAATTTCAGATCACATTTCATAGAATCATAGATTAGTTAGGGTTGGAAAGGACCATAAGATCATCTAGTCCCAACCCCCCTGCCATAAGCAGGGACACCTCACACTAAACCATGCCACCCAAGGCTTCATCCAACCTGGCCCACTGCCAGGNCTAGTCCCAACCCCCCTGCCATAAGCAGGGACACCTCACACTAAACCATGCCACCCAAGGCTTCATCCAACCTGGCCTTCAACACTGCCAGGGATGGAGCACTCACAACCTCCCTGGGCAACCCATTCCACCATCTCACTACCCTAACAGGAAAGAACTTCCTCCTTATATCCAATCTAAACCTCTCCTGTTTAAGTTTGAACCCATTACGCCTTGTCCTGTCACTACAGTCCCTAATGAAGAGTCCCTCCCCAGCACCCTTAAAGGCCCCCTTCAGATACTGGAAGGCTGCTATCAGGTCTCCACGCAGCCTTCTCTTCCCCAGGCTGAACAGTCCCAGCTTTCTCCGCCTGTCTTCATATAAGAGATGCTCCAGTCCCCTGACCATCCTCGTGGCCTCCTCTGCACCTGTTCCAACAGCTCCATGTCCTTTTTATGTTGAGGACACCAGAACTGCACACAATACTCCAAGAGAGGTCTCACGAGAGCAGAGTAGAGGGGCAAGATCACCTCCTTCGACCTGCTTGCTGGTCACGCTCCTTTTGATGCAGCCTAGGATAAAGTTGGCTTTCTGGGCCGCAAGCGCACACTGCAGCCGGCTCATGTTCATGTTCTCATTGACCACCACCCCAAAGTCCTTCTCTGCAGGGCTGCTCTCAATCTCCTCTTTGCCCAACTTGTAGCTATGCCTGGGATTGCTCTGACCCAGGTGTAGGACCTTGCACTTGGCATGGTTAAACTTCATGAGGTTGGCATCAGCCCACCTCACAGGTGTGTCAAGGTCCCATGGACCTGTGCACGTTCAGGTTCTTAAGATGGTCTTGAACCAGATCCTCTCCTACAGTGGGCCTAGGGTCTGGGTCCCAGAGCCTGGGTCTGCCTTTCCCATGTCTGACTTCAACCACTGAAGTTTTTCTTTCCTCTGTGGTGCAGTCAATCAGAAAGATTAAAATATATTTTGGAATGTACTTGTTTAGAAATAATGAGAGGCTCAGATATTCTTTAGTGTTTGATTTTTAGGTAAGTGTGCAACAAAGCTATGAAAACTCAGTATAATTTCTGCCTTGTTAGTCGCTAAATGTCTATTTTCAAGTAGATCACATATACTTGAAGGTTCAGGTTTTGCCACTTGTGGCTTGCAAGCATATTTTGTGGGTGTATGTTCTTGGTTAAAAGTTATCCAGGGTGAACAAGAAAGAGGATAAATAACTTCTAGTTTATCTATATTTGATATGTTGTATTTGTTATATGTAATTAGCTATGGAAAAACAATCAAAGAACAAAATACATATAACTAGAAAGTTATTTGTAGCTGTGGCTATTCAACTACCTTGCATTAACTATGTATGTGATTAACCATTTATAGATAAGAAAGAACTGTTGGCTTCTTACCAGGAACAAGCTTTTCTGCACGCCATGTAGCTTCTCACATGAAACAGACTCTTGCCAAAACAGTGGCATAGCTTCAGAAAAAGAAAATCCAGGCACTTTGGAAAGCCTGGGAGGCATATGTGTCCATACCACATCCAGCATGGGAGCAACTGGAACTGCACAGGCTAGAACCAGCTGAAAAAATGCAGTTTTACCAAACTTTATAGAAAGCGTGAATGTAACTTGACAAAAGGTGCTGCTACTATGGCAGTGACATTCCTAACTCTAGTTCACTCCTGATGCCCCATACATAGCTGTATCTTCTGGTGTCTAATGACAGTATGTTTTTACCTTGCAGGATGTTGTGGCTGAGTTTACTTACCAGGGTCTGTTTCTATGAGAAAGAGTGATATTTTTGGGAGGAAAGGTGCACTGCATAATTTATCAATCACTGGCATCTAATAAAAGCCAAAGACAGAAAAAAAAATCCCAAACAAACTACAATCTATCCTCTGGCTTCTTTTTATGGTCTTGTTTTCTTAAAGAAACTAGGTTTATGTGATTATAGACCTAGGAAGGGAAATCAAAATGAGTATTGAAAAAAAAAGAATATGGCATATTCTGCATTTCTTCAGTGCTTACTGACAAATTCTGGATGTTAATAGCTGTAGATATAAGATGCTGGATAAAGAGAATACAGAAATCTGAGTGAGATCCTGAAATAAGGAGGAATATATAATGGAAATTGATGTGCCATCTGTTTTTGGCTATGCCATCAACCACTCAAAATTGAGAGGCCAAATACATTCTTCTTGTCACTTTATACCCTTTGCACTATTTCATTTGTCCTTTAAGTATGAACTCTTTTTACTTCCTTGTGCTTCAGTGTCATAACCATGGCTACCTTTTCTGTAACACTCTCTTCTTTTTCCTTACACACCAACAAGGACTTCTACTGCCTGTGATTCCTACTGGCTCTTTGTTTCTACGCAATATTTTCCTAGTCCACCCATTTTCTTTCCTCCCAAATTTAATCCATCCACAAAAGATTCAATTATCTAAACCAAATATCTCAAATGATCCTCCCATAAGTCAAGACTGTAAAATGCAAGAGTGGGCCCCATTATGTTTATTTTACACAGAGAGGGGAGAAAAGGAGCCAGTATGATAGAAAAGATATAAAAAGGAGAAAAATTAAAACTAGCACTTGCAGTGATTTCAGCCCCAGTGGAAAACACACATTTATTGGGAAGAATTCTCAGCAGTAATGCTGGAAATCTAACATTTTCTAGTTCAATTACAACATTGGATCCTAGATATTGGTGAGAGGCTTGTTTCTCAAAACTTTGATACTGAATCAATACTGAGTTAACTTGTGATGCATTAAAACAGTGCAGGAAATGTCCAAATGTTATTAATAGTTTCATAGCCTTCCCATATATTCTTTCAGACATAGTTAGTTATTGTCTAAATTACTGTTTTATTGAAATAAAAACAAGCATGTTATGGGCTTACATACAGTTGCACTTTGAAAGACAGACTAGTGAATGCTAGGGAGTCTGGCTGTGCACTTAACATTCTTCTTTCACTAGCACCATGACCACAGAGTGTGAAGGTTCTCTTTACCTGTGGTCTGCTTTTGAATAACAGGAATGATAGTGGCCAAAAAACCACAGCTGCATTTAGGAGCTGGCGCAGGTTCAGTGACATTTAAGGATCAAGTACTTAGTCAAGTCCCCAGATATGATAGGCAACCATTTCAGCAATGGGATTCATCTTCTCTAATTTTACGCATCTGCAGTGGAGGTGCCTATATCCCATCAGTTGATGCAGGCTCCCTTTCTAGTCTATAGAGAAAAACAAGCACTTGCACAGTACAATTTATCTGCTGTGGCTTAAATGAGGAAAAACAGCATGAAGAAGTGCCTGGTTTTCATCACAGATTTGCAAAGAAGGCCAAGCAGATGGAGACATGGGCACTGTTTACTTCTGCATTTGGCCAAACAACTCCCAGCCATAGCGCATAAACTGAGTGATACAGATAGTCTTTTCAGCTTTATGTCCTGGAGCTATTCTATTCCCCTTGATCCTCCAAGAAGCTGTATATGATGACCTTTAATTTTTTTTTTTTTTTTTTTTTTCTTTCCATCAGTGTCTTAATTACTGTTTCATTGGACTTAATTTCAATACTTCTTTCCCATTTAGGCAGCTAATATATCCAATTCATTTCCCTCCTCATATCTTCTAAGTGATGATTCCTGATTTCACAGAAAGACATTCTTTTGATGGTTAGGTGATTTAGAAAATCCCATCTCACATCTTTCCTTTAAAAAATTGACCTTTGTTTCCCTGTCTATTCTATTCTATTCTATTCTTTTTCCTCTGTTAGGAGCCTACAACACTATAAATTAGAGTTTACTGTGATGACAGAGAACTTTTTGGTTTATTTTTATGAGATGGATTATTCTCATCTGGGACCTAGATGTTGACCTCATTGATTTATTTTCCCCCCACATAGGCCACTAATGCAGCACTGGAATATATCAAATTTGACTGGACAAAATCAAAGCTGCTGAACTTGCCTATATCCACTTTTGTGTGTAGTTGTTTTTAGGCTGAGAGTATACGCACAAGACAAGTATATGCACAAGACAAAGTTTCTTTAGATGCTGGTGGAACAAAAGAAATAAAGAATCAGAATTTTTTGCCAATTATATGATTAGAGGAAGGAATTTAATAATGAAAATACTGATCCAAGCAGAAATCCCTGATTTTTAAGGAAGGAGAGCTAAAAAATCTTCATGTAGTTTAAACAAAGCACAACCAATTAGCCATTTTGCTCCTCTCCAAAGAACTAATAGTTGAATACCATTCCCTTCTTTAGGGTAATTGATGCTGAAATTACATATTTAAAATCCAACCTATTGGTGTTTGCAAAAATTACATTTCATTACAAAATAAATTAATCATTCATCTATGATGGTAATGAAAATTATTGAGGTTTTCCTTCTTTTTTCTTCCTTTCTTAATCCTTGGATTTTACCAATAGCCTGCATGCAAGTAATGCACGTTAGCTAATCAATAGGCTGTTAAATGACAACAGTTCCAGGCAATTTAATTACTGTTGGCAAAATAAGAAATGAGTTACTGCACGTCGGTAACTAATTTCAGCTCCTTTTCTTGGAACAAAACAACTTTTAATGCAATGGTTTATTCAGAAAAAAACACACTATTGCTTTGTTGCAAATGCAAATTGCTGAGTCATTTCTTGACAAAAATGTAAATGCCTCTTCAAAACCTTCTTCCTTTTTCTCATGGTGCTGGGCAAAGTTTATTTAAAAAGTATGCGACTGTTTCTACAACTAAATATATTTAAAAAGTAGAGTATGACTGTAAATAGAAAAAAAGAGTATGCAACAGAGTAGTCTTCCTTCTACTTTAGCCATTTTGCATGTTTGCATAATAAATATATTAAAATGAATGACCTTTAACCATCAATTAAAATATGCAATTCTATAGTAAAATAAACTTATTTGCTGTAGCTGATGATATAACAACATGTTTTGCATGAGTGATAGCAATGACATTTTCTTAGTTGTGCAATAGTTTTCCGAAGTATCAAAAAATCATTTGGTATGGATAATAGCATCTAGCAGAACAATTTATAATCCTGGATTTTAACATTTCTGTATAATATAAGGACATGAGCAGAACACGTTATTATGTGCTGGTCCCAAAAGACATCAGCATCACTTACAATCTGTTCTGGCAGCTCCTTTTTAGAAAAATCTCATATTAATTTTGTTATTTAATACCAGAAGGAAGCCACTCAGCAGCAGCCCAGTGGCTCCACCTCCTTGGTGTATATTTCATCACATTTTCGGAGTGAGTTGGCTCCACCTCAACTGTATGACTAGAGGACACCTTTCTCAGAAATTTTATTTCACTGCTTTGTGACACTCACAGAGAAGTAAATACTTGTTAATGCAAAAAGCTATGAGAAGGTTTCATTTTTCTATCATTGCATACATGTGGACTGTTGAGCAAATTACTAAGAGACTCTTGAATTAGTGCCTAGAAGCAAGGGAAGAAAAAGCACTGGAAATATTGGTGGGGGATTTTTTCATCCACAGCCCATTTTGTTCCTTCTCACTGATGGGACTTTGTGCTTGACTGAGAGCTCCTCACCAAAAATAAAGATAGCACATATGAGTTTCAACAATCATTAGTCAATGCAAAGATTGCCCGAATAAAAATTAAAATAACAAATGTGGCATCACCAGGCACTTTTGCTTTTGCAAAATCTTTCAAAAAACCCACACTTGATTAAAAAGAAGTTGCACTGGTTTCTTGAAAGTTTGAGAAGAGTTACATGATAATCAAAGTGCAGCAGTTCTTAAAGAATCCAGTCAGGTAAATGAGTAAAAAAATACCCTGTCTAGATCAAAGTTAAAAAACTGAGCCAGTCCAAGTATCTCAAACAAGCAGTTTTCACTTGAAAATCACTGCTTAAACTCATTTACAAACTCAAAGCTGTGAAAAAAATAAAGCAAACAAAAAAGCCTCCGCCCCCATATATCCCAGGAAAAGTTAAGCTTTCACCTTTACAACTGTTTTTAATGATTTTCAGATATCACAGACCTCAACTGTGTCCAAAATGCTTACTGCATTCATCTCAATGGGCTAAAATCCAGTGTATATTAGAGCATTCAAACCACAATATCTGTTTCACCTCAATAGCTATACAGTGCTAGAAATGGGACAGTAAAAAACCCCCACTTTCATCCTCCTCATCACACATTAATTCCTCACTGTGCAGTTATATTCATCTTTTAATTATGAAATTGAATTTGACCCCTAAAAGGAGCAAGCCAGATCTGAGCACTAGCACAGTTCATGAGATGAAAAACCAGTTGAGTAAAAGCATCAGACAGATTTTCTTAACTACTCAAGGATGAGGTCCATGCCTCTTCTCTGTGTCTTCTATTGGAAAGACAATTCTTACAATTGAAAACTTTACAAACATGCCATCTTGTGCCAGGAGTCTCTGGGTTGACAGAAGTCCCAGGGTTACTGGAAACTTCAGAAATAGAATCATAGAATCATAAAATAGTTAGGGTTGGAAAGGACCAATACCAAGATGGAAATCAATCTCTAGATCTCACTCAGATGAAAACACTGGAGACTATTCTGAGGTCAGACCTTTAATGCCCCTTTTCATTGCCCATATCTCAGACTCTAGGCTCTTCTTTTTCCTATTACATGCCTCTCTCCATATTTTATTACTGTCGCAGCCATGTATTGTGGACTATTTATGAAGCGCTGTCTTGTCATGCAACTCTGATGGACTATGAAATGGAAGAATGGCTGTGTTGTATGGTAAATCATGTCATACTCAAACTCAGGAAATGTGTCTGCTTTTGTGCTTATTTTACTGTAGTCTTTGGCACTATACTGTCCTTTATTATTTTATTGACACTCTTTTAAATGAAAATTAATATAAATTAAGTGCACAAAAATAATGAAATGCGTAGTACCAGTAATTACTGTTCATGTATGACACATATCAATAGGAGCTTTACTGCTGGTAAAGTCTAAGCAAACTTTCTGAAAATATAAACTAAAATTGTGAGGTGAGAGAATCTCAACTATATTCAACTTGCTGATCTAAAGACTCCCCAAAACAGTGATTTCCTATGGTAAAAATCATCATTTCTGTCTACAGAATTACTCCACTAGTAAGAAATTCTGCATTTCCTCTCTAGTTTCTTGATGGCTCACCCCATGATGCAACAATCCACTGGTTGTGGTGAGATACTAGACAGACAAGAATACTTCCTCTGGTCAAGAGTTGCTAGATTTATGTTCATGCCTTTGTGGACATAAATAGCCCTGGTTTAGATATAGAATGAAGCAAAATAAATTTTATATGTTAGGATTCATCAGCATTAATGAGAGATGCATAATTAACAAGTCAGAAACATCAACTCTGTTGCACAAGTGCAGTGACTGTGTAATGCACACAGTTGCCCAGTGCTTTCTAAGACTTATTGCACAAGGCTGTGCTGCAGAGAGTTCATGTGCATTAGCCATAACCTGCTATGTTCATGCCCAAAATATTCACATAAACAGTATAACAGACAGAATCATCCTACCTGTTACAGCAGACTACTTGAAAAGCCGACAAAGTCCTGAAATTTAGCTTCAACCAGATCAATTCAGCTTCTCTAGCCTAGGCTCAGATTAATCCCAAGTTGAGGCAACAGAATAGGTCATCTATTGCTTAATGTCCATGCAATTCATCAACTATACAAGCTCTTTTTCAGGTAATAGGACTCTTCACAATCACAATACAGAAATGTTAGAATGTCATCATGGTCACTAGCTAGCTAAAGGTACTGGTTTTGTTCTTTGTCAATTACACAGATCAATGTTGTCTATAAATAAATAAATAAAGTTGAAGGCAAAGAATAATGGAATTTGCAAACTTGTTCCAATACAGTGAACTCCTGAAAGCTCACATATTCCTTCAGAAGCAGAAGAAATCTAACTCTCCTCCACCCTGTCTATATTTATGTCACTTTTAATGCAATTACTCTGTACACAAATATTCCTTTTAATCCTAAAGAGTTGGAGCCCCATTTATGACATATGCTTTGCCAGAGATAGCCTTACTGCATTTATTTCCTCTCACAGCTGCAGACAGACACCAGGAAGGTGATACTTTCCTTTTCTGGTCTGAAGGGTTTCCCCCTTTAACACTTCCATAAAGGAGCAAGAGCTTCTTTAAGAATGTGTTGCTAATTAGCTGAGTGATACCCTCCAATCCAGAAAGAAGAGTTCAGCCACCCTAGAGTACAGTTACATCCCTGTTTCTTAGGAATATACTTCCAGTTGTGTGGCACATTGTCTTGGGTTAGTAAGTCTATATATTTACATGGCAAATGATAACAGAAGCAATAACAAAGAAGGACAGCAGAAGTAATAACAGGAAAACTATAGCCAGACATACAGTTTGATCCACAATGTATTGTTTATTTATTAAAAACTACTTGGTAGTAAATAAGAACAACCAAAGGCTGATAAACAATCTAGAGAACAAAAGCAAGAAATGTGGCATGAACTGTCCCAAAAGGGTATTTCAGAGAGCCTCTTCTTACAGGCACTCTCCACAACCCTTCCTCTTCTCTCACAAGATGCCACATAATAGAAAGGACAGGTGGTAGGATGCAGGATTTCACAGGTGCATTAGCAAGCACAATTACCATCCTAGAAGGGACCTTGCACCTAAAAGGCCAAAGAATTTTAGGAAGTACCTGATTATCACTGTTCTTTGAAAATCCAGCTAAGCACATTCAAGCATATCTAGATGCCCCTCTTCTGTCAGTCCCTTCATTCTTTCTCTAGCTAGCAATAGTCATAAGGCATTATTATATCAGAATACTTTCAATATCAGACTTCAAAAAAAAAGTCTATCAGGCATTTTATAATGCAAATACATCTTTCAGAATCTGCAGAGTGAATGAATCCAGGAGTTATTGTCCATTCATCCTTTGACCTCTCATTTTCCAAAGCCTCTGGCGCATCTATCATTTTCTTTATGTATTAGCTATTAAAGTAGCAGACTTGAGTACTGCTTTCCAAGGAAACTCACATTCAATCCCACACTTGTAATAGAGATTTATAATTTAGTTATCTATTATGAATAATTAGTCTCCTAGAAATTGCTTTGGTAACATTTAATGTGACATGGGTTCTCTGCTCTGCTCTTATTCCATATTTCAATGTTTTATATTGTAGTTCCCTTTTGACAAACCCTATTAACCAAACCTTCCAGGCCTTATTGAAAATGTCAGGGTATAGGAAACAGATAAGAATTGTCATTCTACAGTGCCAGCAAAGTCCTGCTGACCTGAATCTGGCAGTGCTTTACTAAAGCTAGAACTCACAGGGCAAGAGAAGCAGTAGCATCAATTGCTAGGGCAATGGAAAAGTGATCATGGCAAGATGTTTTACAGTTTGCTGTGTTCTGTAGTTAGCTGCTATGTTCCTTTTCTCTGAAAACCTAGTGAAACTACAATCTTCAAACAAGACAATATTGAACTGAGTAAGATTAAAGAATCATCTGGGTTGCAATGCAATTAACAGTGCATTTCAAAAATGACACAGAATTTCAGAACACATTTTATTGCAGAATCACTTGCTAAACTAGCAGTTTTATGAAACATTATTTGAAAGTGCTTGTAGTTTTACCAATAACCAAATCAAACTAGGGAATCTGGATGCATTTAATGTATATAATCTCATTTCAATATTTTAAGGACTCAGCACCTAAGGGATACAAGACTTCTGTGTGTGTGATTTGAAAATTTGCAGTCCTTTTTGGAAACAAAAACATGAATTTTCTATCTGCAGATGAAGAATCAGCATTTAGCATTATTACCACATGGAACAGCCACTATGTGTTTTTCTGCTTAACCAGGACTAGAATTTGGAAACAGAGCTCCTGGAATACATTATTGCCTATTAGGATGTCCCACACTAGGATCTTGAACAACAGTGGCCTTTTGTTTTGACTTTCCAAGTTTAGGAATTTCAAAAAGGCAGACAGCTAGTGCACTAACTCATCACAGCTGTATCCTAAACATGTTGCAGGAAGAGCCTGTTGTCTCTAAGCACACACTATAGCAGGCAGACATATAGAACCCTCATGGTATATTTCAATCACAGACGTTTATTTAAGTCTCTTACTCTCACTTCCATTCATTTCACTTCTCTAAGTACAAGGTCCTACACCTGGGTCAGAGCAATCCCAGGCATAGCTACAGATTGCGCAGAGAACAGTTTCAGAGCAACCCTACAGAGAAGGACCTGGGGGTGGTGGTCGATGAGAAGATCAACATGAGCCAACTGCAGTGTGCACTCACAGCGCAGAAAGCCAAACATATCCTGGGCTACATCAAAAGCAGTGTGACCAGCAGGTCAAAGGAGGTGATCCTGCCCCTCTACTCTGCTCTCGTGAGACCTCACCTGCAGTATTGTGTGCAGTTCTGGTGTCCTCAACATGAAAAGGACATGGAGCTGTTGGAACAAGTCCAGAGGAGGGCCACAAGGATGATCAGGGGACAGGAGCACCTCCTGGTATGAAGATAGGCTGAGAAAGTTGGGACTGTTATGTCTGGGGAAGAGAAGGCTGCGTGGAGACCTCATAGCAGCCTTCCAGTATCTGAAGGGGGCCTATAGGGATGCTGGGAAGGGACTCTTCATTAGGGACTGTAGTGACAGGACAAGGGGTAACGGGTTAAAACTTAAACAGGGGAAGTTTAGATTGGATATAAGGAAGAAGTTCTTTACTGTTAGGCTGGTGAGGCACTGGAATGGGTTGCCCCAGGAAGTTGTGAGTGCTCCATCTCTGGCAGTGTTTAATGCCAGGTTGGACAGAGCCTTGCATTGCATGGTTTAGTGTGAGGTGTCCCTGCTTATGGCAGGGGGGTTGGGACTAGATGATCTTAAGGTCCTTTCCAACCCTAAGTATTCTATGATTCTATGATTTTAATATGCTTTGATAAACCCTAGGTATCTAAGCTTCATCCTCAGGCACCAAAATAGGCTTTAGGAACAAATTGCCAAATGATACATACCATCACCATCATCTGCTTTGTCTGCGCTGGAAATCCAAGCTGGCTCCCACTTCTGAGAGAGAGGTCAGAAGACAGAAACTATTTCTGGGAGGAGCCTTCAATCGCTAGCAACTTTGCCTTCTTCTCAGCAGCATGAATAGCAAGTCTGTAGCGGCAGGTCTTTTGCTTCAACTCTGTACCCCAGCTCTGATTCCCATAGAAGGTGTTCCCCATCAGTGGGCTAGCAGGCAACTGTTGTTACCACTGTTGAAATGGCAGCTTGCACTTCAGCTCCCATCACCTCATTTCTACCTGAAGTCCTCCTCTAAAGAAGCTGCCATTGAACAGAACTCATAATTTTTGGCCATATAATTTTCAGGATTTTAAAAACCTAGACTTAATCCTTAGTAACCTTTAGTTTCCCTGAGAAGCAATCACAGTGTGTCTTGGGAAGCAGACCTAAAATAAGTAACAAGACTTTCCCACCTACAAATTTTTCCTTGTTCATAACTGTGTACATAAAGTCCATCTAATGAAGTCAAGAGACTCACATTTAAATGTTATTCTGAATGAGTCATCTCTTTTTAAAGGTGGTTTAAAAGCAAGAAAACAGCAATTGCCATAAAAGTTGTTGCTCACACCACTAAGACATATCACCTTGTGACCTGATGAGAGAGGCCAGGTTATCAAAGCCAAAAGTCTTTGTTTTTCCTAAAAGGTAATTTTGGCAGCTGCACTCACTGGTAAGGCCTGCCACCTATTGCTTGTGTGATGGTAAATGATTATAGGCAGACAAATCTGCTGCTTTGTTTTAATCAGTTACTTAATCAGCTTGCTTGGAATGAACTGGTTTGGCTCAACAGACTTGAGTGACAAAACATGTCAAAGCAGAGGGTGTAATAAAAATGTACCGATAAATCATCGAAAAGTGATAGCATCATTCCTTTTATTTACCCTTTTGTTTCTATCAGAGCAAGTTAACTTCAGCTCCTTTCATTCATCTTTTGTTGTTATTGCTGGGAAATTTAGTATTTAGCTCAAGATGTTTCGCATGATGAATTATTAAAAATCTTTAACTTTGGACAACCTTCTAGAGGTATAAGATTTCTTTTTAAAAAAAATTATCCTTTGTTTTGCTGTGAGGGGAGACAGCTAATGAAAAATGGTCCAGAATTATTGTGAAACAATTGTCTGTAGTGTAATCAAGTCTGCTTCTGCCCTCCAACTACTCCAAGATATAATGATACATGTATCATTAAGCAGCTGGTATGGATGCCTGAGGAAACTGGTAGAAATTTGTACCTATTGTTTTTCTTTCTCCACTTCAGTCTGCTCTGTTACACTCCTTCCATCCACTTCCCACTGCACTTTTTAAATGCTACAGGCTTTGGGAAGAGTGGCTGTGGAAGCTGCAGGGCAGAAGAGGAAGCGGAGGTGGTTTTTGACAGCTATCTGAATATACATCAGCAGTGTGTTCAGGTGGCCGAGATGGTCAACAGCATCCTGGCCTGTATCAGAAATAGTGTGACCAGCAGGACCAGAGCAGTGATCATCCCCCTGTACTCAACACTGGTGACGCTGAGCCTCAAATCCTGTGTTCAGTTCTGGGCCTCTAACTACAAGGGAGACATTGAGTTGCTGGAGCAGGTCCAGAGAATGGCAACAAAGCTGGTGAAGGGTCTGGAGCACAACTCTTATGAGGAATGGCTAAGGGAACTGGAGTTGTTTAGTCTAGAGAAAAGGATGCTAAGAGGAGACCTTATCATTTCCTACAGCTACCTGAAAGGAGGATGTAGCAAGGAGGGTGTTGTTTTTTTATTCCAAGTAACAAGTGATAGGACAAGAGGAAATGGCCTCAAGCTGTGCCAGGGAAAGTTTAGACTGGGTATTAGAAAAAATCTCTCCACCAAAAGGGTTATCAAGCGTTGGAACAGGATGCCCAGGGAGGTGGCTCCTCCTCACCGTCCCTGGAGGTATTTAAAAGACATGCAGAAGTGGCGTTTAGGGACATGGGTTTAGTGGTGGACTTGGCAGTGCTTGATTAATGGGTGAACTCAACAATCTTAAAGGTCTTTTCCAACCTAACCAGTTCTATGATTCTATATACTTTCGGTCGGATTCTGCCACTGGCTACACTGATGTAACTCTTTACCTGAAGGCACATTTGTTGTTCATGGGAAAGGATTTTGAATCTCCTGGCCTAAGAGGCTGCTTAGCTATGGAATCTTTCAAGTAAGCCCTTCTAGGGTTATGATTTTTAACACAGCAAATAGAGGGCAAGGGAAAGTGTGTGAGTAATGTTCAATAAGAAGAGCTTTGGAATTAAACAATTATTTGTTTAATGGTTTGTAAATGCTGTGTAATAATAAAGGCTGTAATTAGGTGTGTGGGATTCTCCTCCCCTGTCCCCAGCACCCATGTGCATGGTCTCTGGTTAGCAGAGGCAAAAGGCCTGCTCTTTTCATTAGTTCCTTAGTAGGAACTAAAAAGATTCTTAGGGGTGATATTTTCCCCACTGGTTTATTTAGTACAGAACACATTTTGGGGAATTTAAATAATATCAATATTTAATAGCAAGCCAAAATTTTGCCAGTGAAAAGGTCATCTTGGTCTCTGTCCATTTTTATTCTCTTCAAGCAAGAGGTCACAAGACAAGACATAAGAAGCAAAATACTAGAAGTGCTTACTGGAAGAGGGGAAAATGGACAAGAAGCATTTTCCTCAGCTCTTTAACAAAATAATTCAAATCTAGTTTGTAATTTTTATAATTTCATTTTCTATTTTTGAAATGAATGATCTGTCTCCAAGGCATCTGCCAACAGAAATGTATTTCTGACATAGGTTGTATAATGGTAGTCTCCATTTTAGTCACCAACAAAGACACTAATGGGCTCATGCCAGCACAATGGTATTTAAGAAGGTAGACACTGATATGTGGGTGTCATGAAAATCGCTACTAAGGGGGAAATTGCTACTGAGAGACCTCTTTAATTTGTAGATTAGGTTTATTTGTACATAGCATAAATCCACAACAGCCTAATTTTCCTGAAAGGGGAAAAAAAAAATGCTAAGTAGTCTCAACTAAATTTCTGTGTGATGGCAAACAGGGGGTAGGAGGGTGAAGCTACATGAAATGTTTCTGCTGAAACCTGAAATAATGCTAGATCGAAATCCAAAACAGCCTCTGAGAGTCAGCGAAGCTCTGAAATAATTTCAGCTAAGGAGATTTCTCCTATATTTTGACTCTTTTTAAGAGTAGATAGGACAGTATGCCTCCTATCCCATACCCGGTGGCCAGACACCTGATCAAGAGCCTCAGTGACTACATGATTTGCCAAGTAATAGCTTTACTCTAAACCTGTTACCGCTAATTCAGGGATTGAAATGTTTCAAAAAAGTTCCAGATCAAAGGATCTTGTTTTATGTTAAATAAAGAAAAATCTAGATCTCTCCACATCTAGAAAGACTAAGTAAATAAGAGGACAAGCATCCAGAAAATACAGGCAGGTCTGCAGTAGCAAAAGTCATTTTGCATAGACATTGCCTCAGGAAACTTCTGAAGGTTACTGCTTAAAGGGTTACCACCTCCATCAGCCTATCTGGCTAAGTAGATTCCTTCCCCACTAGGACCTACTGTCCCAGGAGCACAGGAGCAAAAAAATATGTTTATTCAGCTAATTTTTCTTAACATGGCGATGAAGATCGGACTGCATTACTGTAACAGACTGAGAACAGGCCAGCTGGGAGGGCACTGATACTTGTTACTTTCTGCTTTTGCCTTCAGAGGGTATGGGGAAAGGCATGGGGAGAGAGGAACAGCTGAGTCAGAAACTATTCAATGAGATTTAGCACAAGATGTCAGAGCTCCTTGTCTCCTGTCACTGGCAATTCTGCTACTGAAAAAAGAAGGAAGGCTATATTTTTTATGTGTTCAAGGTGTCAAAAAACCTTGTACTAGTCATGACACAAGAGAAGCCGGGTCTATTGTGATAGAAATGCTTGATTTCAGCTTTGAAAAATACCTTTTTGCCTACTAGGTGCTAGCAAAAATATTTTCCAAAATATAATTAATTTAAAAAAACACAGCACTCTGGAAAACATCGATAGTGTGCAAGTCTTATGGTGCTTTTGTGTGGGGTTTTTTTCATGAATTAGTAAAAGAAAAGGAAAAAAAAATTCCTCTTTTTAAAATTATTATTGATTTTGCTTGTCCATATCACTTCAACTTTGACCCATGAGATTTGTCTCTTCTGTAAGATCAATACAAAACATTGGACCTTATAGGATATAATTTTTCACATCCTTTAGATGACGTGCTATAGATTCATATTTTGGTCAGTAGTTTCTCTTTAAAGCCAGGCAGTAATGAAAACCCCAACAAAACCAACTCATAATAATAAAAGAAAAAAAAAACCATAATTGAGACTAGGAAATGAATTATAACTGCACTTCTTATTGGTTGGGAAGGGAAAGAAGACACTGTGGTTCTCTGTTCTGTGTAAATTAAACAATTAACAACCTGTTGTAAAATTTCTGATAGATAAGACCCCCTAACCCAGAAAGCACATCTCTTCAAGAAGGTCATCTGCCATGCAGCTAAGGAAATCATGTAAGATTAAATGGTTGCTTGTAAGTACAAAATAGGGGAAACAGAGGAATCAATAAGGTCTAACCCATCCCATCACAGGGATGATCTTCCAACAGCAAAGCATCACACAACACACCATATGCTACAGTCGATCCTTCACCCAGTCTCTGAACTTTGAAGAACTTCTTGATGCCAATTCCCTATCAAATTTCCAGAAAAGAGACCTTTACTGTCTCACCTTTACAAAAAGGCACAGTAAGAGTCACCTATTCATAGTTACAAGTCAGCCTCAGAGCCAAAGGTGGGAGAAACTTAAAAGCTGCTGATCCTTTCCTTTTGCCCATGTTGACCTTCTAGCCTATTGAAGCCCCCAAGCAGCACAACCCTTCTATGTGTGAATTCTGCACTTATTTTGAGAATTTGTTGGTAAACAACCCTAAAATGATGTCAGGAAGCTTTTAAACCTCTTGCCCCTCAAACAGAAACCAGTGAAAGACCTCTCTTCCCAGACAAATTATTTTTCTCTCTTAAGATTGATAGCACAATTTCAGTCTGATTTATAAAATGAATTATAGTTGTTTGCTTGTTTGGTTTTGTTGGTTTTTTTTACATTCCAAATAGTCAATGGAAGTTGTGGGAAGCATAACTTTGGACTGCATATTAATCTTGCATTCAGCCTTCCTTGATAGTTTTCAACAGAACCTATTCATCTTGCTGAGTTTATGGTAGTGAGTTGTTTCACCTATACACTCCATGCACCACTAAATATAAAATCAACTTCTGTTTAACAAAGTAGATAGCAGCATGAGGGCCCTTTGGATAGGCTGGACCCTGGTAAGATTGTTGCAAATAGCGAGAAGATATTAGCCTGGGAAAGTGACTAGTTTATGACACAAGACACACTGGTGACCAGATCAGTTTTGAAAAGAAATCCTGTTGGTTTCTTCCCTGAGCAACTCCACAGATGCCGTGTGGACCTCCTCTGGTTTAAGGTATTTGTATAAAAGCATGGTAAAACAAGAGCCTAAGAGCAGCTGGACTGAGGCAGATCGTGGGTGTGTTTAGCCCAGCATCCTCTATCTGACAATGGCCAAAAGTGGATACTGAGAAACTTGCAATAGGAAAAGCAGTATATATAGCAGTATACAAAGGTACTTTCCTCAGATGTTCTCCCAGCTTTTATCATTCTGCAGTTCCACAGGTTTTTGTGTCTGCCAGGATCATCATGCTTGTGAGGTGGGCTGATGACAACCTCATGAAGTTTAACCATGCCAAGTGCAAGGTCCTACACCTGGGTCGGAGCAATCCCAGGCACAGCTACAGGTTGGGCAGAGAAGAGATTCAGAGCAGCCCTGCTGAGAAGGACCTGGGGTGGTGGTCAATGAGAAAATGAACATGAGCCGACTGCAGTGTGTGCTTGCGGCCCAGAAAGCCAAACATATCCTGGGCTGCATCAAAAGCAGCGTGACCAGCAGGTTGAAGGAGGTGATCCTGCCCCTCTACTCTGCTCTCGTGAGACCTCAGCTGGAGTATTGTGTGCAGTTCTGGTGTCCTCAACATAAAAAGGACATGAAGCTGTTGGAACAAGTTCAGAGGAGGCCACGAGGATGATCAGGGGACTGGAGCATAGAATCATAGAATAGAATCATAGAATAGTTAGGGTTGGAAGGGACCTTAAGATCATTTAGTTCCAACCCCCTGCCATAAGCAGGGACACCTCACACTAAACCATGTCACCCAAAGCTTCATCCAATCTGGCCTTGAACACTGCCAGGGATGGAGCACTCACAACATCTCCCATGTGAAGACAGGCTAAGAAAGTTGGGACTGTTCAGCCTGGAGAAGAGAAGGCTGTCTGGAGACCTCATAGCAGCCTTCCAGTATCTGAAGGGGGCCTATAGGGATGCTGTGGAGGGCCTCTTCATTAGGGATTGTAGTCATAGGACAAGGGGTAATGGGTAAAATTTAAACTGGGGAAGTTTAGATTGGATATAAGGAGGAAGTTCTTTCCTGTTAGTGTGGTGAGATGGTGGAATGGGTTGCCCAGGGAGGTTGTGAGTGCTCCATCCCTGGCAGTGTTTAAGGCCAGGTTGGACGAAGCCTTAGGTGGCACGGTTTAGTGTGAGGTGTCCCTGCTTATGGCAGGGGGATTGGAACTAGATGATCTTAAGGTCCTTTCCAGCCCTAACTATTCTATGACTCTATGATTCATCTACAAACTTGCCCAGTTCTTGAAACCCATGCTAACATTAGCATTTGCAGCACCCTGCAACAGGCAGTTTTAGGGCATTGCTGTACCTTTTGTGAAAAAACATTGTTTTTTTCTGAACCAGATACTCTGGCTTCATCTGATACCTCCCAAGCTTGCCATGAACTAGGCAGAGCTGTATTTCACCCATGCTTCTCCCCACTGCCCTCTTTATCCTGGGCTGAAGCACCCTGGCTTATCTCAGTGTTCCTTGTCACCATTCCCTAAGTCTTTTTAGATGCCAGACAAGAAACAGCAAAGGACAAGCACTGCAGAAGACAGGGGAAATAAGGAGTCCATGCTCCATTGATCTGAAGGAGGAGGAGAGTTTCGATGCCTCCACCCAGGTTTCTGAGGAGACCATCTGCAAGAGTAGTCTGTGGCTTTCCCTTGGTTCATTTTGGCTGTCATACAGGACATCAGCAAGGAAAAGGAAAGACAGACCCACAGTTACAGCTCCCAAATGCTACCCATCCCTTGTTTGAAAGGTTTAAGAGCACTCCAATGCCTCCTTGTACTGTAACTCTCGCTGGTCAGCAGTGCTGTGAAAGATTTGGACATTACTGTGCACATCTAGTTTCACCTGAGGCACACTCCTTCTCACTGGGTGTCTGAGCTGTGGTTGTCACAAAGCACTTCTTGAGGGCCTCAGCGTGCTGCTGCACCATAGTTATAACCATGAATTGCCAGTAATAAGAGCCACAAGAGATATTGTGAAGGCCTCAGAGGTTTCCACTTGGAAATTTCATTTCTGAGAAGGACCCAGCAGTTCCGTTGCTCAGTCAGGCACCGAGTCCAAACAGAACTACAGAAAATATCAACAGCAAAAGTGTTGCTGGTGTCACAGAACTGGAGTGAAGTTCAGGAGAGGTGAGACCCAAAAGCTCCAGCTTGCTTTTTCCACTTGTTGCCAGTCAATACTAGGGGTAGAATTAGTCTAGACAAAGGCAACAGGAATATATGTAGACTCAATGAGCCAGAAAAAACATGCACATGGAGAAGAAAACCTGAGAAACTAAAATCTTCTTTTTAGTACAGTTCTAACATAAATTATCTAAATTTGGGGGGAATCAGAGAACAAAAAATTTAATTCCTTACTTCTTCCTTATGACTTTGAAGGAAAGACCTGATTTCTTATGCATAACATTAAAGAAGCATTTGATCAAGAATAGCTATATGTATCTCACAGAACAGAGGAATTTTAATGTCTTTTCTTACATAAGTTTCAGCAATACATAATACTCTCCAGAAGCTTTTTTTAAACACTAAGCAGAGCTACTATCCAAGGTTTTCTGGTTTCTGTATTTTCTAATGTATATATTTCAGCAAAGAGAAAAAACTTGTCTCTGTGGTCTATATAATTAGCACTCACATTCTCAGGGTACTTCCAGCCCTCCTTAGGAAGTTGAAAAAAAACCAGTAATATTCACTTCATAGATCATCAAGAATCACTGATGCATAGTAATATGTAACAATACAGATATCTGACTGCAGACCACAGTAATATTGACTGTCAGCACTATACAGGTGTAACAATTACAAAAGTAATTAGCATGTCATCTTCTTTTCTGACAGCCAACTAATCAAATAACAGAAATAGAACATAACAAAGATACAAAGGAAGACAAATAGCTTTAAATAGCATTTTCTTGCCGTTGGTGATATGTGTTCACTAGTATTTTCCTTCAGGATCATTGATGAAAACCACAGAAGAACAAGCAAATTCAGGAGCCTCTTGTTTAGATAAAAGGCTTTATTTTCAAACCTGCCATACAGTCTGAGTCAGCTCCCAGTAGTGAGGTCTGGTCCAGGTGATAAATGTTTATACCTTAAAATCAGGTCAGTAACACAAGGACTTCTCAGAAACGTGCCACTCATGTTGGCATAAGGAACTGCACCTTCTGAGTTAAAAAGCAGTCATTTTCTGTAGAAAAGATCATGCAGGGTGCTGAGCATTTTGTGCAAATTTGCCCAATACTTGCTGTTGTCACAGGCAAGACACAGCCCCAGAGAAGACAGTGGCAAAGTTCTTGTTTATTTCAACAAAATACTGCCTTCTACTTTTGCAGACAAAACTCCAACCTGTTTCTATAACTTCTATACACAGATTGCTTAGCATAGGATTGGCTTTTATTTGAGGAGCATCTGAAGGCTCTGCACCCCAGCAACAGTAGGTGAGACATTCCCATCTGATGCCACAGCTCTGGTTCTCATGCCAGCTTGGGGAGATGACCCTAGACCAAAGGAAAGGAGTTTGACAGATTAAATAAGCAGTGATTTAATGTGGGCTACTTGTGCACTGTGAGGGGACTCTCACAGCTCCTTCCCGGAGATGGCTGCTGAGCTACAATGGGCGCTGGAGTAACTGACTGTGCTTCACTGCAACTACCATAGGACTTTTGGGGGGACTTCCAGATGTGCAGTCCTCATGCAGTCTCAGTAACATAATTAGACCTGGGATTTATTTAGCACTATCCAACATGTTTTCAGCAGGGCTGATTATGTGCTGTTCCCTTAGGAGTCCTGTTATAATTTGGAGCTTCCTCAGAGCTGCAGGGATTTGAAGGGGGGGAATTAAATAGCATTACATTCATACTGCTAAGGTATTCCCATTTGGGCCAGAGGTAGCTTAGCCTCTTACTGTGCCCACAAGATTTTCTTCCTGTCAGCACATCTACAGTTGATAATTTGAAGCATTTTCCAGGGAGCTGGTTGGAGTTATGTCTCCCAACATTTGTTATTCAAACACGTTACGGATATTTGGGCATTTTGGCAGAGAGTGGTTTGATGTAATTAGGATCAGTTTCTGGTTATGGCCATGCCAGGCCAGAGGCAGAGGGCACTTCTCAGAGTGGGAAGAGGAAAAGCCAAAGGCAACGATTAAAACAGATTATTATACACTTTTGAGCTAACATGTGGAATCAATAGCAAAACATTAGCAGCTGTGCTCAGCTGTAGAAAAGCCTGCAGTCTTACTGTAACCAATAAAAATAAATTATGGAACGAAAGGGAGGATGGAAAAAATGGTGGGGAAACCAGAGCAGCATTCAAAGAAAAAAATGCCATATAAACATTGAAAATAATTTCTAACCTGAAACCGTGGGTTTGTTTGGTTTGTCTTCTGTTTGTTTGTTTTTACATTACATTCATAAGTTGAAAGCATGCTCTAATTAGCAGGCTCAATGATTGCCACTGCAACAATGGTAATATCCCGCAAGCTCTGAAGGTGAAAACAGGGAAAGCAATAATCAAGTTGGCAAATGTTAGATGTTGCACTGTTTTCCTAACAAAATTAAATTGAAGCTTATCCCGACTTTAGCTTGGCAGAAATATGGGGAAGGAACTGCTAGACCTGAGCAGTTTGCTTAGTATAAAAGTACTGTACTGTAACTAAGCTAATAAAAAGAAAGCATCTGGTCACCAGAAAGAAAGTAAGGATCTAACTTACTGGTTACAGCATATGTTTACAGCATATGACTCAAGGTTAAGAACCAAGTGCAAGTTTTAGTTCCAAAGTTAGGTAACTGAAGCCATGCAATACAAAATGCTAATGCATATGAAATGTGCAAAGTTTGGTAGCGTGTTAACTGTTAGAGTTAAGAAATGCTTTGAAAATAAATCTATTAATGCATACTATAACATAAAAAAGATATGATTCTTTTGTGATACTTACTGCATTTGTGCCTCTTATCTACACTTGCTATGCTACCAAAATGATAAAGGATTAATGGATTTAAGCTCTGAAAAATAAATAAAAATGTGATTTTAATAACAATAAGAAAGCAAATTCTGCATCTTAAGTTCTACTTGAATAAACTTGTGATAATTTCAGTGTGGCTGGTCATAAATGAAGCTAACAAAAGTAACAAGTGTTAATTGACCCATATTTAATTTTAATCTAATCTGACGGTCAAGACTGACTAATTAACTTTACAGACAAATGAAGACTTTGTTAAATATCTAATTTCTTTATCCCTTCAGTTTTGATGTTAGAACCCATAAGAAAACGTCACAGACATTGTCAAGGCATCTCTAAACAAAATAGAGAACACCAGAATGCATACTCATAGACTTTATAAGGAAAGAAAGGGAAAGGCAGGAAAGCAAGAATAAAGGATTTACCAATCAAAACAAAAAACAGGTGAGGATTACCTTTAACACTGGTCTGTGTTCAGCATACATTCAGGAATTTTTATAGGAACAGTGTCCATACAGATAAGATGAGGCAAGAGAATAGCACCAGATCTTAGAAAAAGAATGAAAGCAGTGAGAGATGACTTGCTGACCACCACAAAAAAAAAAAAAAAAAAAAAAAAAAAAAAAAACTTTTTGCAGAATGTTCTGGCCTTGTGCATAAAGCAGAAAATCTGCAAAAAGTACATTCCCCCCATGAAATCAAGGAACTGCATCTAAAACATTACTAAAGGCAAAAAGGTACNTTGTGGACCACCAAAAAAAAAAAAAAAAAAAAAAAAAAAAAAAGAGCTTATATCCTAAGGAAAACAAGGTCTTAAATATTTTTCCCATACTGCAAAATTGGGATTTTTTGAGTCTTAAAAATTATTTCATCCCTTTTTGAGCAAAATGTTTTGTACACAAAATGTCTACAGAAAATTCACACAAGACAGGAGAAACACTAACTTCACTGCCCCAAAACAGCTACTAACCTGGAAGACAGGTGACCCACATTCTAGAACCCTTTCTGCTTGTTTCAGTGAACAGATACAAACATCATCACATCCTAGTCTGCATTTAATACAGTTTATGCATTATTTTAGGATGACTGTATCTCAAAATACATCTTAATATGCAGAATTTCTGTTTAAAATGAGACACTTTCAAACAAAACGGTGTCTTTATTACCCCAAACTTAGGTAATTTGCTAATTTACATTTTTCTTTCAAAAGATACGTTATTAGAAAAATTGTATCTGCCAGTCATCACAATCCAACAGCAGGACCAAAATCACATTATCATTCCTCTCTTTAGTTGCAATGACCTGCTCATTTTCTGATGTTTCATTACAAACCTGTTAGGATAAGTCGTGTCTTAGTGAATTAGGGTATTCTGTAATAATATTTTATATGTAAATCTCTCCTCTTATCCAGCAGAACAACTGTTATCAGATGCCCCCATCAGTAAATTGTACCACACTGTATACCAGCAAAATGATCTTCTGGGTAGAAGCAGATGCAATGTATGAGGTTGGAACTGTATTACAAAACTCAATAGAAGTCATTTTACAGCCATATATATCGAAGATCATTGCAATTGTTCAGGCCTGAGCTGTCAGCTCCACCAAGCAGTATGGGGGAAGCTGAGTTCATCACAAGCTGGGAGGGATAAAGTAACTTTGCTTACTTTTGAAATTGCGGCTTTGGAGACAGTAAATATTTCAATTGGAAGGATGAGACCACTATGCGATCTCTCCCAGCAGAGGCTAAGAGCCTCATTAATACAGTTTTCTCACTTTCTTTCAAAAAGACTATCTCCATAGATATAGAAAAATCCTGTGGCTTGCATTTTACACCCCAGATTCCTCCCGTTCTCCCTTATTTGCATATCCTGAGAATGTCTTGCTCTCCTCGGCCTTTCTGGAAGTGAGAAGCCTAGCACATGCAAAACAGAAATTCCCCTCATTCTCCATTATCAGCTATGCACATATGCATACTTTTTTGTCTCCAATTTGCATGGAGGACAGAGTAACTGATTCTGACAGGAAACTGTACAAAACCTCTTGTTTAATTCTCACAGGAAGCATGCAAATAAATGCCAATATCTCCAGTCTAGCACGACTCCTAAGGGATTTGGTTAAAGTCTTACAGTAAATGAACAGTCTAGCTCAAGGAACAAACTCATGGATCCTTCTTGACCAACCTCAGAACATTATTTGCTTTACCTCATTGTCTTAGTTTTCTTCCCTGAAAAACAGTCTCGATAATACGCTTCATGTATTCAGCTGAGGTTTAAACTGCAGTTTACAGTGCCTAGCCGTGCCTACTGCATAAGTAGTCACTCTGAGATAATATAATTAATTCATCTATGATACCTGAAAATCTGTTCTCCACCTGTCCAACCCAAAACTAATTGTTTGTTCTATCAGTTTTTAATTAATCATCCAAGGCTGTACCTCTCCAGCTCCATCCATCATCATGTTAGTTGAATTGAAAAAAACAGCTTTCTCTGTCTGCAGGAATAGAGTGATGTCTTTCATCACAGAATCTGCTAGGTCAGAAAAGACCTTGAAGATCATCAAGTCCAACCATTACTCCAGGACTGGCAAGTTCACCACTAAATCTTGTCATCAAGGGCCTCATCTACATGGTTTTGGAGCAATTCCAGGGATGGTGATTCCACCACTTTCCTGGGCAGCCTGTTCCAAAGCCTGACTACCCTTTTGGTGAAAAAAACTTTTCTTAATATCCAGTCTAAACCTTCCCTGGCACAGCTTGAGTCCATTACCTCTTGTCCTACCACTTGTAGCTTCAGAGGAAGCGATCAGACACCTCCTCACTTCATCCTAATTTCAGGTAGTAGTGCAGGGTGATAAGGTTCCACTTTCTCTTCTCCAGACTAAACAACCCAAAGTCCCTCAGCTGCTCCTCATAAGATTTGTGCTCCAGACCCTTCACCAGCTTTGTTGCTCTTATCTGGACATGCTACAGCAACTCAATAAATTATAACAATAAAATAATATGAACATTCAGCGTTGCACTGTAATATATTTGTTAACTTAGTAGGAATATGCATTCCTTGTACATCATATTTAAGTGTTCTTAGTCTTTCATTCCATCTTCCTTTCATTCCCTATTAATTCCTTAACTAATATATGCTTACACTTTTTAGAATTATAGAATAGTCAGGGTTGGAAAAGACCTTAATATCATCTAGCTCCAACCCCGTGCCAAGGGCAGGGACACTTCACACTAAACCATGACACCTAAGGCTTCATCCAACCTGGCCTTGAACACTGCCAGGGATGGAACATTCACAACCTCCCTGGGCAACCCATCCCAGTGCCTCACCACCCTTACAGGAAAGAATTTTTTCCTTATATCTAATCTAAACCTCCCCAGCTTAAGCTTTAACCCATTAGCCCTTGTCCTGTCACTACAGTTCCTAATGAAGAGTCCATCCCCAGCATCCTTATAGGCCCCCTTCAGATACTGGAAGGCAGCTATGAGGTCTCCACACAGCCTTCTCCAGGCTGAATAGTCCCAACTTTCTCAGCCTGTCTTCATACAAGAGACACTCCAGTCCCCTGATCATCCTTGTGGCCCTCCTCTGGACTTGTTTCAACAGCTCCATGTCCTTTTCATGTTGAGGACACCAGAACTGCACACAATATTGCAGGTGAGGTCTCACAAGAGCAGAGTAGAGGGGCAGGATCACCTCCTTCGACCTGCTGGTCACGCTGCTTTTGATGCAGCCCAGGATAAGGTTGGCTTTCTGGGCTGCGAGCGCACACTGCAGTTGGCTCATGTTGATTTTCTCATTGACCACCACCCCCAAGTCCTTCTCTGTAGGGCTGCTCTGAGTCTCTTCTCTGCGCAACCTGTAGCTGTGCCTGGGATTGCTCCGACCCAGGTGTAGGACCTTGCACTTGGCATGGTTAAACTTCATGAGGTTGTCATCAGCCCACCTCACAAGCATGTCGAGGTCCCTCTGGATGGCATTCCTTCCCTCCAGCGTATCCACTGAACTACACAGCTTGGTGTCATCGGCAAACTTGCTGAGGGCGCACTCAATCCCACTGTCAATGTCAGTGACAAAGATGTTAAACAAGACCAGTCCCAACACCAATCTTTGAGGCACACCACTTGTCACTGTCCTCCAGCCAGACACTGAGCCATTGGCCACAACTACTTGCATGCAGCCATCCAGCCAGCTCTTTATCCACCGAGTGGTGGAACTTCCCCTGACTGCCACGATTTTTCAAATATGAGGGCCAGTGGCTTAGCAACTTCACTCGCCAGCTCCTTCAGGACTCACAGATGGATTTCATCAGGTCCCATGGACTTGTGCATGTTCAGGTTCTTAAGATGGTCTCAGAGCAGATCCTCTCCTACAGTGGGCCTAGGGTCTTCATTCACACAGTCCCTGGGTCTGCCTTCCTAGACTTGGGTGGTGTGGTCAGAGCCAGTGAAGACTGAAGCAAAGAAGTCATTAAAAACCTCAGCCTTCTCCAAATCCAGGGTAGCAAGTTCTCCTGATAGCTTCCAGAGAGGGCTCACCTTGTCCCTAGTCTGTCTATTATTTTCAATGTATATATAGAGTCCCTTCCTGTTATCTTTGGCATCACTAGTCAAGTTTAATCCTAACTGAGCCCTAGCTTTCCTAACCTGGTCCCTAGCTTCCCAGGTTAACACCCCTGTATTCTTCCCAGCCTGCCTGTCCTTGCTTCCACCTTTTATAATCCTCTATTTTTTTCCTTCAAAGTTTCCTCAGCAGCTCCTTATCCATCCAAGGAGGTCTCCTGCCCTCCTGCTGCACTTCCTTCTAGTTGGGATGCAACACTCCTGAGCTTGTAGTAGGTGACCCTTGAATATCATCCAACAGTCTTGGACCCCCCTGCCCTGTAGGGCTATATCCCATGGAACCTTTTCCGCAGGGCTGCTCTGAATCTCTTCTCTGCCCAGCCGGTAGCTGTGCCTGGGATTGCTCCAACCCAGATGTAGGACCTTGCACTTGGCATGGTTAATATACTGGTTACAAGTAATTACAAGTTAGTAGGTTTCTGAAGAGGCCAACATCTTCTCTCTTGAAGTCCAGGGCACTGAGGTTGCTATACGCTCTTCTCATTATCCTAAGGATCTAGAATTCAACCATCTCATGATAGCTACCACCAAGGCTGCCCTGGAGCCAAACAGCACTTCCATGTTAGTTATCACAAGGTCAATATGTTTGATTATTAACAGCCAGTATGGAATCTCTCATGTGTTGCTAAAATATTTTCAATATTTTATATGTAGGCTCTGACTGAAAAGTCCACAAGTATAGGAACAATGCAAAAGCGACTGGAATGCTGGGACATAGGACCTGGCAGTGTAATCAGTTTAATTTACATGCCATATACAGGTGGTTTAGCCACTGCCATATAAGCAGTTGAATAATCCCTACAATTAGAATAAAATCTTCTGGAAAGAAGCAGGATGGATACAGGAAAATTTAAAGCAACAGCCAGTCAGAAGTAATGTGAGTTAGCATCATGGGCACATGTGCTTGAAACCAAGAGAAGAAAGTCCCTCACTTCCTGTTTGTTAAGCTATTCTTGAAAAGGTGATGTAAAATAAAGCATCTTCCTTCACAAAGCCCTCAATTTCAGGGAGCAGTGGAAATACAAGTTTAATTTAACCACAACTCTAAAATCCACAGAAATTCACAGAAGAGTTATTTACATACTTATGATTCAGAATACATTGATTTTCTTGGTAAGATTCCAAGGACACATTAGAATTATAGGATTTGAACTCCTCCTTTTTTTCAGGTTTAGACAGTGGAATGGCTTCAAATGACTTTATAAAAAAAAAAAAGAAAACCCCCATGCATTTGTATGCTCAACTGAATTTACTTGGGATAGTATGCAATTTGAAATGCATCAAAGTCCAGAACAAAGATGCTATCAAAATTTTCCTAGTCCTGGTTGTTCTCAAAATAATGAGAGAACTTAGTGATGTTATCTTTGCCACGTTATCTGTGCTAGTAACTCCATTAAAGACTAAGCTAGCCTCTCAGAAACTTCTTTTACTCAATCAATGACCTTGTTTCCATGGTAGGCTAACACAAGGTGCCATTGATGATGACTTGATTTCCTTTCGCATCTGAAGTGGAAAAGGAGAAGACAGACTAAATGAAATCCCATCCATCTTAATGAAATACAATTATATTCTCCTTATTAATCATTTAAAAATCAATATGTCTCTTCTTGGCAAACCCCGCCAGAATTTGTCATTCTGTGCCAGGCCTCAATACATCTTGTCCTGTAGTGATTTTTATAAGTTCAGTCACCTGTTTCCCAGGGTAAATAACAGTGTTTCTTTGTGCTGTGATGAGAGCGCAAATAACAGTACTGTTAGGCAGCCTGAAACAACAGTCTACACATTTTAAGCAGTAAAAACAACTTCCTTCCTAATTTCTTTCCTTTGTACATTTTTAAATGAGCACTGCTTAGTTAAAAAAAAAAAGAAAAAA
>NDXB01012752.1:26530-41357 GCA_002631895.1 Agapornis roseicollis | reverse complement strand
AAAAACAAAAAAAAAAAAAAAAAAACCACATATCTAAGAAAGTAAAATTTAATTGAAGAGATAATACCAGGTTTAGGGACAAAGCCTTCAGCCAATTCCATAAAAAGGCTGATCTCATTTAGTTTAGATGTTTGTATAAGGAGAGCAAAAGCCACTACCCACAGAAAGCTGGAAGAAAACAGAAGCAGCAATATCCCAGGAGTCTTTCTACATTTTCAAAATGTCCTAATGGCACAATATTTTCATAGTTTATACCTGCAACAGAGAGGGACCAGGGTTTCTCTGTTTGGGATTTCTTTTTGTCAGACTTCTATAGTTTATACCTGCAACAGCAGAGGGATCAGGGTTTCTCTGTTTGGGATTTCTTTTTGTCAGACTTCTATCTTGCTAGAGAGAAAGGTGCTACAGATAGACACAGAAAACACTCAGGAAGCGGGTTTTGACAATGAAAAGGTTAAGCAGTGTTCAGTTAGACAACTGTTGAAAAGTCACATTTCCTACAATCCAGGGGAATAAATCTATATTCAAACTGTTATTGCCTAGTATGTAAAGGAGGATTTCTGACTGCATATCCTACAAAAGGTCTATTTAAATATCAGATCAAGGTAATATCTGGGTTGCAAATACAGTTTGCTCAGGCTAAGCATAAATCCCAGATGTGTGATAATCTCTGTCTTCCTCCTTCCTATATCTCACCTCCCTCCAGACTTTGAGGGACAAAATATAGTACAAGACCAGGCTGCAGGGATAGCGTGCATCTTGCTGCTTGGTAGAACCTGAGGACAGCATGCTGGGCAACAAGAAGACTAGGGTAAAGTGTCTTAACAGACCTAGGTAAATAAGAATTCAGCAGCTTTATCCATCATACTCACAAAGAAACCATTTAGAGGAAAAGAATTATATTATCAGGGCTATAGGGCCAAGCAGAAATTACTAACTTCAAGACAAGTCCTTTGGCCTGGATATTTCCCTGCAAGTAGGCTGTCATTTCCTAGACTCACCCTTAGTTTATATAAATAACTGTAGCTCTGTTGATGTCAGTAAAGCTGTGTCAACTTAGACCAACTAAGGATAAGATCCAAGCTCTGTATGACATAAGTAGAGACAGGTTGAGATAAAAGAAGGAAACACCCTTAATCACAAAACAAAGAAAATGTAGCAAATTCTTACAGTTCATATCTAAGCTTGCAACCAAACTAAATGGCATCATACTGGACTTGTGATGTGAGTTTGCAGGGAAAGCAGGCACCATCATTTTACTCCAGCTTTACAACACAGCAACACTGGGGAAAAGATGGAGCAAGACACTGATGGAATCTGAGGTTTATGTAATTAATATTGATTCACAAATTGTTCCCTAGTTATTACAACACACCTCTCTGCAGCCCCTGTTCTAATTTTACAAACACAGTATATTCTTCTAGACTGGGGAAATCACACACACATATAGTTCTTCCTTTGTCTCTGTTTGAGTCTCTAAAACTTTGGATACTGCAGACTAATTCCAACTAAATTTCCAAGAAAAAAAAAGAGAGACTTGAATGTATTAGATGACCATATGTAATTAATTCAAATAAATTTCATGGCAAAGAATAAATGGAGAGAGGAAAGAGACCACACAAGTGCTTTGACTAAGGTAAAGATGGCATTAGCAGCTGCACTGCTAGATACAAGAGAGTCCACACAGGAACTAACCACAGATTTCACAAGTTCATTGCTCATAGAACAGTTCCCTAGGTTTTGTCCTCTTATCTACCATGGATATCTTTTCCTTACCTGCTTCACAGAAAATTGTAATATTTCAAAATTTTGGTAGCAGAGAGGAAAGAGGACTTCAAAGCCCAGCTCCTGTTCAGACTCATACTTTCCAGACAGACCTTATCTTCCTAATGCACCATCCCCAGACTGGTAGGTGTGGACAACCTCAAACTTTTAATTGTTTAAAGTCTAGATACAGCACTCCAGACTGAGGATTTTGGCACTAACAAACCCAAATAATTTCAAGTTCCTTAGCTTATGCTATTGTGAAAATCGCAAAACTCAGCACCTGCTTAAATAAAAAGAAAAATAATTTTGATGCATTGTAGGACTATGATACTGAATTTCAGCTGCACCTGAAACAAGACTGGGATTAAACGCTTTCACACAAAGTTTTGGAAAAACAGCGGAAATTTTCTCCTTCATTTATGCTGTTTTGTTTGTGTGTTCACAATATGGGATCCTCATGGTTGTGCATGGGTTTGGGTACTCATGTAACAGCCATTCAATTCTTGTTTTCTTATTAAAGATTATTAACAGGGAAACATTACGTAAAATTTTGTGGTTTGATGCAGAGTAAATATTTTGGGCACATTTCATTCAAATCCACAATAAAAGGAAAAAGCAAAGCTATGCCACACTAACAAAACCAAGTCGGAAACAGTTCCCTAAGAACCAGACATCATTCACAGTGTGACAGAACAGAGAGTAGTACACCACAGTGACATAGCCTTAAACTGAAGCAAGAATTCCAAGAAACATTTATAGTTCTTTAACATGGTTGAAGCACCAAAGATTCTGTGATTGAAAGTGATACTAAGAATAAAGTTTGCTTTCCCCAGAATTGAGCTTCTACTGCTTGCTTAGTTCAGATTCTGTGTAACACTGTGTTAATTTCTTCCTCAGCCATGGACTATCACTATCAAGGTGATACAAAAGCTCTACAGAAGTGAGTTTATTGTTTTCAATATTTTAATTTAAGCACTTTAATCAATATCTGCCATAACAATTAAAGGACTCAAATAGTTTCCAAGAGAAATTTTTCCCTCAGAGTCTATCGCTGGGTTTGTTTATTTATTTACTTTGTATTTATTCCTCCATTTATTTTATTTTTAACGCTAACAAAAAAACTTAACACCATTTCCCCAAATTCATCCACTATTCTGATTCTTGTTTTATAAAGGAAATGAAATTTGTCATGCTGCTATATATCATTTGCACTGCAGTACAATGTCCCATCTGTGTGTCAAGTACAAAACAAAAGCATTTTGTGAAAAATTGCTAAAGTAGTAATGATTTTTGTCCTCAACTCTTTGTTTTGCCTTTCAATAAAGAAGGCGACATGTGCCACAAATGATATATTATTGTTTAAGTACAACCCTAGTAACACAGTGCATAACCAAAACCATGTTTCACAGCAGAGAAACTATAGTTTACTGCCCCTATGGCTCTGATGAGAATATAATGTTCTACAGTTTATAAATGCTTTGAGGTCAACACATGATTTACTTCAGCTTGTTCATCCAATGAGCAGGAGGTCCAAAAATATATCAAGCTATTAGACAGCCCACTGGAAGCTTGGCGGAGGCTCCCAGTGATGGAAAGCATGGCATGGAAGCCTCTCTGTCAACTGGAGATGAGATAATTAGATCCAGGTAATACATTGGAGCCCCATCAGGGAACAGGACTGCAAACATGTCATCTTTATGACTTTTTCTCATCCTCCCCAGCAACACTGGCCTGAGATAGTAAAAAAGTGTGAAGGATTCGTCAGTTCCTAGCAAAAGCACAGCAGTAGGATAATCAAGCTATCATCTCTCCATCATCCTCATTATCCAGAGACCTGGTGTTCCATATAAACAGCAAAACATCAACAATAGATTGAGGAGCTGTGCTAGCTAGCTCCATCTTTTTTTTCATGTTTGAGGGTAATGCTACACAACACTGATGGGCCAGAATAGTGTAACATCCAAAAAAGCTCGAGAGCCACATTCAAATTACAAAACGTCTCACACAAAAGTGTCTTTCTACTAATTAGAGATATGATCTTCAACTCTGTGACTAAATGTTGCCTGGCTGCTGATGAACCATAACATGTCTGAATACTAGCGTAAGATAGTGATTTTATACATCCTGTTCAGATGAAACAATAAAACCCTGGCCTTTTCTTTCACACACATTGCTATGTATGCACTTTTGGAGGACCCACTAGCTGGAGTTTGAAAGTGAAGAGTTCCTACAAAGGGAATCCCAGTGCATTAGAGCAGCACTCACTTTGCAAAGGAAAGGTAATTGAAAACATTCATCCAAATGTTAATGCAAAAATGTGTTTCAGACTCAAATTAAAAACTTAGAAGAAGCTCATGGTTTCCTTAGACATACATGCACCCCTGAGAATTAGAAAAGAAACTGTGGTCAGGAATCAGTCAGTTTGTTCTAAAAAGGTTATCTTTTCCATATCCCAGATTTTTATGTTTGTACAGAAAGTAACAGGACAGTTTTACCATGACTGGCCTGATGTTAAAAAAATATGGACTTGTATGTGCACATGGATTATTGCTAACACCTATCTTTATATGATTATACAAATATTTATATTTATAACTGTATATTAAGATACATATAAATTGTATAAATACTTATATAATTATAGAAGTACACAAATTATTTACAATAAAATTTCTTTTCCCAAAAGCACATAGATGACTTATGTTCTGTTTCCTTTTTGGTAGTTAACATTTACAAAAATCTTTCTTCTCCCTTCCTCTTCCTTTCATTCACACATTGCACATAGGTAAAGGTTATACAGGAAAAAAAGAAAATGAGCTTCTGTTATCCCAGCTACAGAAGCTCTCTTGAAGCATCACTGGTAACAGTGGGACAGCCCCTCACTGAGGAAACTGATGAACTAACTTCATGTGCTTTATGCACATACACATTAATGCCCTTTACTTTTCCTCAATATATGATCTGCAACAGACCAGGAGAGGGAAACAAGGTGGTTCTTACATTTTGGGAATGGATCAACTCTATTTCACACTTCAGTCTTAATTCATGAAGCAATGAAAACCCAGGATCATCATGATCAAGTTGCCATGAAGCCAAAACCAGCAAACAAATGTATGGCTTCAACATGTGGAATCTGAAATTAAATATCTAATGAAGCTGATGGAATAAAAAAGATTGCTATCTAGCCCTTAGCATATATTTACTGCTGTAGTGCACTCTTATCACTGCTTTTATTTTTTTTTCTGAGAAAATTTTTACAAAAGCCTCAGGGAAAAGAAATCAAGAATATTACATGAAGTAAATTCTAAAGAGAATCACAAAATTTAGAAATCAGACAGCACCACCTCTAAAAAAACCAAGCTGAATAAAACCTCCTGAAAGTATAATGCAGGAGAAAATGGTATTTTTCCACTCATCATCAGAGTAAAATTGATTTTTTTATTCATTCATCTTACAGGAATAATGCAGGTATCTTCATGGAGGTCCAGGAACCTAAGAGAACAGTTGTGGCAACCATCTTTGATGTGACCAAAGGTGCGTAAATTTAAGCCACTGAAAACACTAAAAGAGGAAAAATTCATGTCTAGCAGAGAAAGTACTGAGATTAAAAATGAAAAAGCAGGGGCAGGCTAGATAAAATCAATAAGACTTTTCCCAGGGTGTTCTTTTATAAACATTACTTTGGTTCTTCCTTGACCACAATATATACAGAAAATAAAATGGCATTTTTATGACTCATAATCCCAGTCTTCACCTCCATGAAGTTGCTCACAAAGACTCAGAAGCTGAATGGATCTAAGACTAGACATACAATGGCAAATCACACTCTTTTGCATTACACAGTTAAGGAGGCACGTGGCATTTGGATTCACTGTCTGTAAAAAACAAAAGCTAATGGCAAAGCCACACATTACCCCTACAGTTACAGAATCCAAATTTAAATTCTGCAGTACAAGTCATGAAGAAAGCTTTGCAATATAGCTCTCAGCTATACTGGACACTGGGCAAATTACAGAAGTTGCACATTTAAGAGTTTCCTAGGCATAGTAAAAATGTAGAAAGTGGGTGTATGCTAAAAGTATGCACAAAACTGCAGGCTGAACAGGAAAAGCCTTCAGATTTAAATTGGGCTCCATTTATATCTGATAATAGGAAAAGACTATAGAGACTTTTTAATATACTTTCCTTTCTTCATTTGTTACTATTAAGTACATTGTTCAGCTAAGTAGGCTAGAATCAGGAAGAAGACAACATCCCTGCAGACAAAACAGATTTGCAGGCAAGACATAGGAAAAGCCTCAGTTAGAGCCACTCATGAACAACAGCGATGCAGGAAAAGACAGACAGTAGAAACTGACTTAATTCTCTGACCCAAGTCAGAGGAAGATACTAAGAATTTACTAGGAATGAAATCTGGAACACATTCCAACTTTTACACATGCAAAACAATGTCATAGTGAGGGAAAAAAATGGATCTAAACTGAAGCTGGAAGAATACATGAAAGCAGAATCAAGACTTGGGGCAACTGCATAGTAAAAAGGGGACTAATTTAGGAAGAAGAGAGAAATAATTCTAGAAAGCACAGGGTCAAATGGATGTATTAACAAAGGAAGTAAAAGGACTTTAAAAACAGGTAGAGATTCAAAATGTTACTGAAGTGCATGATGAGAGGGTGTTAGAAACAAATAAACAAACAAACAAACAACAAAAAAAAGCATGGTTGGAGGAAATCTGGATATCCAGAGACAGTACGACAGAAGTGGAAACCTATTAATGGTTATCATGACACACCATAAACCAAAATATTTTTAACTTTTTCTCTTATGATTCCAAATTGAAGAAAAAAGCAACTAAAATTAAAAAAAAAATAATTGATTCAGCCCTCAGAATATTTCTAATACCTGATGACTTGGAATGCAGCCTGTTTGAACATCTGTTCTTACAACAGTTTTATTGCCAGTATGACTGAGGAGACAGGCACACCCCACACTATTGGACCATGGTCCTAGATGGGACTTGCTGTCTTCACCCTCAGCAAAAGCTGGACTAATTAAAGACTGAGAATCTTCTGAAGACCAGTGAAGCTTTGAATTAAACTCTCCATTTACGTCAATGAGCAGGACCACTACAGACCACTTTACCCATCGGAAGAAAGAGTGACAGGTCTTCAGTCAGTGGGAGCAATCTCTGCAAGATCTGTTTTCACTCTGAAGATTTCTCATACAGTTTAAGATAATATAACTACACATGCATACAGAGCACTGTGCGCTTTATGTAGCACTAAACTTATTAAAAAAACCAAACCTATAGTGAACTTTCCTTGCTACTCTTTACATCATAACTTTATTTAAAATCTATTTAAAAACCTTCTAATTCAGCTTCGCTCTCCTTCCCCCTGCAAACAGGAACCAAAACCACCCAAAAAACCAGCCAAGCAAAAAGAACCTTTAATTGGGCTTGTTGTTGAAGTTCAGATTAGCATAGTGTTTTTTCTTAGCTGTATACCATCCTCTGTAAAACTATCTCAGCTACATGTGAAAAACTGTCTCTGTCACAATAAAACAACAACAACAAAAGGTAAAAATACCAGAGATGATGTCCTGTAAATGGCAGTGTTGTTGGCATTCTTTTGCAAAAAAAAGTATGGAAAAAAAGACTTTAGATGAAAAATGAGCTCTTAGAAATCAGAATGTTGTGAGGTAAGATATCTGCAAAAAATGAAGTAGATAAGTTGTATTGTCAGTTATCGGTGATATACAATATTAGCATAGGAATCTATACAAATATTTATTTCAGTGTGAGATTACCCGGCCCATGGCAGGGGGGTTGGAACTTGATGATCTTAAGGTCCTTTCTAACCCTAACTATTCTATGATTCTATTTATTGCATGCAGAACAGATAATGTCATGAATGTTAAAGATCATTAATCTGCTAAACAGTAGGAAAGATTCCTTTAAAATAAGAGGCTTAATTTTTTGAAAGAATAACAGTGCTAAAAGAAATCAAATAAATTTGTGATCAGATTTATCCTATCCAGTAATACACTTTTAATGATAACAGCTGCATCTTACAGTGTATTCTATATAGAAATTTCATACAAGCTACCTTCAAGCATTCAGTAAATCAATTTAATTAAACCATAATTTCTCAAAAGCATGGGACAATTTTTATTCTATACCATTATCACAGATGCATTTTTTAGATGAAGTATATGGACTGTAGGGTAGATCTTTCTATATGTGTAGAGACAATTCAGTCTAAAATACTAATTTATTACCTTTGCCTTTGTTGGTGCAATAAAGTGTAGTAATAAGTACTTTTACACTGACACCTAGCTATGAGAGGGTCAAGTCAGCTCAATAAAGCACAAGTGTCCGTGCTTGTGTTATAAATATTACATAGCAGGCATTTCATGAGTGAGAATATGAGGGAATATTCCAGAAAAGGAATGCAAATTTGCCATGAACATCAGAAAAATGAAACAGCCATAAGAGCACAAATACCTGTGAGTGTAAAATAGAACCTAAATCAGGGAGATATCAACACTTTATGTTTCAATGTGGCTCAGAATACAGCCAGGAAACATGAATATATGAAAAGCCTTAAAACATATGTTTTTATCAAAACCTGCAAGGATTATTACAAGGCAGTTATCATATTTGTGAACCATTTCTTAAGCACTCACATAAAACGAAGACTAGACACATGATTCGTTTGCCACAACTCTGAACTCTCTCCAAACCCCAAAAGACATCTGGTAGATGGCACAAACCTTATGACACAGCTACAAGGAAATGTTAAATATTAGAGTAAGATGGAAAGTATTACAAAGATAAAACTAAGCCTTTTTTTTTTTTTTTTTTTTTTTTTTTTTTTTTTTTTTTTTTTTTTTTTTTTTTTTGGTTTGCTAAACTACATGCCATTGGATCAGAGTTCTTACACCTCTGTATCATCTGGCGCTAGCTATTCATAAAGACAGGCTACTGAGTCAATGGTCTTAAGGTCTGACCTACTCATGAGATTGTCTTGTTTGTATATGCCAGACCATCTCCAAACCTGAAAGCTTTTTCTAATCCTCAGCTTAAAAAGATGTCACTCCTTTTCCCTAGCAGAAACTGATTTTTGGCTGAACTCATAGAGACTTACGTGACTGTTGTCTTTCACAAAACTTCATTGAAAATGAATGTTGCCCAAAGACAACATTTGTCAATATTTTATAATGATTATAGTATTTTATCTTTACATTCAAAGCACTTTGCATATACTACATAGCCCTGCCAATATTTCACTATACAACTGTAATTTGGCGTGTGGCAAAAAAGAAGATAAACCATTTGCTTATGGTCAGGCAGCTAAAGTCTGAACCAGAGACAGTGCACAACTCCCTCCTTTTGAGCAATGTGGGGCATTTGCTCACATTTAACACTTTGTTAGACCAAGTGTTACAGTGCATTTCAGATGCAGTCTGCTGCTGAATACAAATATGTGTCAGTGACTCATTACAAACTTTGCAGACATCTACAACAAAAACAGACAGATGTATGGACGCTTTCCCATCAAGATGATCAGGCACCCTTTTAGTAATGCTCAGTAGTAAGTGCCAGGCCCAGCCAGCTACCCACTGCACTCATGTTGCAGTGGCAAATTCACAGGATCATTCCAGCATGCAAGAGAAAGAAGCCATTGCCTCTCTGTCAGTTACCACATTGTGGTCACCTCCCAAACCATCAAACAGATGTGAACAAAAATGTGCCAGTAACAGTAGCATGGTATTTCTGTAAGTCTGCTAATTCCCTATGCTCTGTTTAATTACATGAACTGCTTGGGATACTAATCAACACATCACATCACAATGATGCAGTTATAAATGTAATTATGAAAGCAACATGAATTATTTCATTAACTACTGTATTTCAAGCTGTCTAGTTCACTCCCTTCATTGGCAACATACTATGGGTCTGCTCAGCACTTCTGGGAATTAGGCCACGTACATATGACATATTTGTACTTAAAAACACAATTCTGCAGACCTGAATCAAGGAAAAAGTACCTTTGATGTCTTTTGGAGTTTTGCCAGAATTAGGACTGCAGCATTGAGGTCAGTGTGCCAAGGATTCTGAAAAGAAATATATCCTTTCAGAAAATAATATTTTATTTTGAAATTGGAATGTTACCCAAAATGGCAGGAAGGAAGCCTGCCAGTGGCCCTATAAACAGTGTTGATAATTGTCCATTCTTCCTTCTGCTGCTTGCTATTTGTAATCCAGCAGTATTTTGCAGGCTACAACAGGGAGAATAACTACATCAGCTTTGTTTTACAAATAAAGGAGGGTCCCAGTCTCAGATAACACATAATCTAGGCTTATGGAAAGAAAAGACAGAAGGTGAGGAGTTAAGAGAATAAATTACTCCTCCAATGCAGAAAGCCCCATGCCCAAGATGGTTTCAACAGTGTCAGTAGATCAGCTTTTAAAACATGTGTCCCTGCTGCCTCCTATCCTGCTACCTAAACCAGCTTTTCCCTTCCCCTTCTTCCCACCTGTTTGCCCTCTCCTCATCTCAGGCTGACGCTGAGAATTTTCCACAGCTCTTTGCAAGGAAAACAGATCTGGGTGCCCATCCTCAAAGACAGCTGTTGTCCTTAAAAATTAAGCCTTTATCATCTTGATTCCAATTTTAGAGTAGATAGCACAAGTGAAGACAAGTAGAAGTCCACCAGAGCAAGTTGCCTTAAACTATAGTTATGACTTAGTAACTAACCACAGAATGATTACTAACATTATCTCAGGTGATGGATGGAGTCCTTAGGCTGTCATCTGTGCATGTTATACAGCGTGCTGAATACTCAGGGCCACGTCTAATCTGCAAAGTGAAGCACAAGTTTAAAAGCAACTGTGAGCACCACAAGCTTTGCAACCTGTCCCCATCCTCACTGCTTTAAAGCTCAGCTTAAATCTAGACCCCAGCATGCTCCTACATGTCATGAATGCAGATGACAGATGTGTCCCAGATGTGATTAGCCATTTAAAAGTAGCCAACAACTTACAAAACAGCAGTGAAGGACACTTGCTAATCCAAATCCTGAGGATTTGAATCTGATTCAAATCCTGAGGAGCCCACTTGTGGAATTGACTGGGCCATTTCAAATCCTGTGGAAACTATACTTAAACAATGTAATCTCAAAATGCTCCCAAGCAAATACGGCTTATATTTACAGCTGATTTACAGCTGATGGAATTTTCTGCACTAAAAATTGGGGTCCAGTTTCTTTATTGGTTTCATATACTGTACTTTAATATGCATATGCTATAGGAAGTATAAATTAAGAAATTAAAACACATATATTATTCAGATGAGCAAAGAAAATCCATGAGAGAAAAAAAAAAAGGTTTGGTCTTTTGTTTTACTCAGGCTATCACTATGAGTTGTATAAAGATATTAAGGCAAATTTTATTCAGAGATCACACATGGGAAGTACATAGAAGCTGGCTTTTGAAATAAGAACTGTACTAAGCTCATGAATATTTTTATATCCCTCCTTTTATTTACATCCAATATAATGATAACATTCTGAGTTAAGAATGACCTTAAAACAGGAAGACTGAATTACACATATAGCTGGGGGATAAGATTCAGAGGAATCCTAAAGAAGCATGAACTTACAACCAAATTAAAACAAACACATCATTAAAAGTATGAAAACAGTCTATTTCATTGAAGTACCACTTCTCTTGAAGCAGCTTCAGTTTGGATATTAGTGATATTAGCTTCCCACATTTTGCTAAGCTGAAGAAAAAGGAAAGAAAATAAAACAGCTATAATTTTATTTTCTAATGAAATACGATATCAGAATCATGTAGGGTGTTCAGGCTATATAAATGCAACACTCACTTCCTACACCGACACTTACGTGTTGGTTTGCTTTTCCATTACAAATCTCGCTTTCACAATTTCTAACTAGGCATAAAATGTCACAGTAGGAAAAAGGCTATCAATATCAGGTGTCTTCTTGGAAGTACACTACTAATTTTTTCCTCTGTTTTTAGATTTAAAAAATGTTTTTAAAAAAAGTCAAAAACAAAACCAAAAACCAAGTAAAGTGAACAGCCACAAGAGCTCTGCAATAACATTTAGCAAACAATTACTCTGAAGTTCTGCATTTCCTTGATATTCAGGAAGAACTCTACTGAGCAACTCAGAGTGTACCTAGAAAAGTGCATGAGATATCTTAGAAGCAAAAAGGCAGGAGAGAACTTTGCAAAAAATGGGAGATTGTAAACAAAATGAAAGATAAAACATAGAAATGTCTCCTGCTTATATAGTAGAAGTAAGCAAATTCTGTTAAAACTTCTGTGATTCCACTTAGCATTTCTAAAGTTTTGTGCTTTGTAAGAACAAATTTCATAGGACTCCTTTTCCTTGGCAGGAGTAATAACAGTAATATTAAACTGCTTTTAAATTGCAACACTCTTAATGTCGACACTCTTGTGTTACACTGAACACTGGCATTGCACAGACCTCAGAAGAATGTGTGTTACTACATATGCTTATTAGGCCTATTATTTTCTATTGCTTTGGCTCAGTGGGACTGTTTTTTTTCAAGGCAAGAAGTCCTCTGTACAAGTCTTAACACAAGCAAAGCTTTACTCACTCCAGGTTACCTTTATGCAACTGCTTTGTCTTTAGAAGAACAGCTCTAGATTTACACCACACATTCTGATAGTGTGTGTGACCTGCTGAACTCAACTGAGGAGGGGATCTCCACCTTGAGGCTTCAGTTCTCCAAATTCAACACCAACAGTGAGATGCCAGAAACCTGACCAGTTAAGTAAGGTGCTCAACACATGGTGCGTGTGTTCCCTTTCAAGAGCCATGTACTCTCCACCCCTGAATGATAGCATACTGTCAAGGGTAATACAGGAATACTGTACTTTGAAGCTTTGAAGAATAAAGTGCTTGTTACCCTCAGCCAGGCCAGAGTTTTTACTTGCATGTATCAGAAGAGAGTTCGCAGAAACAGAGCACAGCAAGGATCACCAGTCAATCCATACATTTGTTTGGAAATGGCTGGTCATTCACACATATGGGTTCAGGACAAAATCCACAGATGAATGAGAAGGAATATAGGACCAGCCCTCTGCATTATGAAGAAACCATAGCATTGCAATATATCAAGCTGTATCCCTGTAAATTCAGCTGAAGAGAATTTAATTTAACCATAAGCAGTAGAGAGATAAAGACTTTTCTTTTCTAGTAAGCTCTACCATAATGTGAAGGGAAAAGTGAAATTGCAGAAAAGTTCATGTGTGGCATTTCTGTTTTGTATCAGTCTGCTGGGATTTTCTATAAGACAAATATGAAAACATTAACTTATTTCACTCACTTTTGTTCTGATCAATCTCATGCATTATTTTTATACATTAAAAAAAAAAAAAAGATAAAGATGGTTTTAATTGAACTTTACAAACTAGCAGGGACCTTGTTAGATTTCAAAAACCATCATATGATTCTTCATTCCACTCTCATATTCATGGCAGCTGGGAAAAGAGCTCAAGTAATTTCAAGAGGACATCATTCTTTGTGGGAGAAATACAGAGCCAGTGATGTGTACAGAGCAGTCTCATTTTTTACCTCACTGCAAAGACCAGGATATAAGTACTGTCAAAATGCATTATTTTGAATCTGGAAAAATCACACTCATAATGTAGATCATCTCAGTCATAACTAAAAAATTACACATTAGCACAGCTCTAATAGATCTATGACATTTTAAACCAAAGAAATTTGTATTTAACATATATCTAAATATAAAGCCCTCACTAAGAACTGGAAATAAAACTGCTCAAAAAATGTTGAACTGACAGTTTGCTTTTTAAATGTAGGTATCAGCCATTGACATGTCATCGCATTGAGGGGTCTTCCTTGAAAACTTCTGTCCAAACAGATCATTTCCCAGAAACCTTCAGAAAAGGAGTATCTGAATCCAAGCAGCCTCAGCTCATTCCCAACATTTGTAACCAGCAAGAAAACATTTGAATAAATCCAGTTTTATGGAATTAACATCAAAATAGCAATGTAAAAGTATTGGATGGCTGAACATAATGTCCCTGTTTCATGAGCCCTTTCATTTCTCCAAGCTGTGGTTCCTTTTTTGCTTACATTAAGAGAGCAGACGGTCAGCATGAACATGTAGAATATTTTGGTGTTAAATGCAGAAAATATTGAGCACTAAACATACATTCATAGTTTAGATTCTCCAGAGTAGTTCCCCAGTAGCTTTTGAAACTCTAGTCCACAGTGTGAAAATCATGAAGCTTAATATGATTTTATAGGAGCTCCTTGCCACCTTCTGCTGAACAAATACTGTAAAACAGCATTCTTGAAGATTTCCCTTGTGTCAAAATAAATACAAAAATTTAAATCTGCTTCATAGACAAGCACAACCCTGTAAATAAGTTTCCCACCAATATTTTGGTATGCATGATTCCTCCCTCACAAGAATACTTACAAAACTGAAAGACTTTGACATACATACGCAAATATGTTCACACAAAAATTTGCCCAAGGGATGACTGTCCTAAAACCTCTTTGCAAAGGTCTCTTAGCCAACCCGGGGTAGTAACAATGCCTTGTGAGGAAGGTGATCTATCACAAACTGCAAACAAATAAGTAGATGAAGACTCACTCGAAACAGTTTGCAAAACAATCACAGGCTTTATAATACGTTTTCATGCAGGTTTTCTGATCAATTTCAAACTAAGATTCATTCCAAATGTCTCTCTCATCTCCAAAAAAAAAAAATAAAAATGGGGTGAATTCACCAGATGTATTATTTACCACATCTATCACCTTGCTGTCAACTCCTAACACTTTTTTCCCCACTGTAACAAAAAGTTCAAAAGGGGAAGATCATCTGATTTTTCTTGACAATCCCTTTTCTATTTCCCAATCTGCAAGTATATATTTTTGACATCTTTAGCTCTGGTTGGTTTGTTTCAGGTTTGACGCTTTTCAGAAGCTTACTGTATGTGTGTTACCATATATGTCATGTATTTTTT